>BGPR01010288.1:31429-44328 GCA_013235015.1 Araneus ventricosus | reverse complement strand
ACTATATTTTCATTAACTATATTTTCTTTAACTATATTTTCTTTAACTATATTTTCTCTAACTATATTTTCTCTAACTATATTTTGTTCACTATGAAAAGTATCATTATTCAAATACAAATTATTATTAGCGTATTAATTCATTCATATCAGCCGAAATGTTCAATAGAAATGAATCATCCTAAAAATCTGAAATTTAAAATTCCTTGATTTTAAAATGACCGTTTCCAGAACAAAGCTTCCTTTTGGCATCTTTGATATATCTCCACGTCCAAGTGAGTTTGTCCTAAATAGGAAGCTGCTCCAGAAATTAACAAAAGCACTTCGCAACAAAAGATGAAGAAACGCTTCTCTCTAATCTGAAGGTTAACCTTTTCATTGCTTGACACCATTCAGTGCTGTGATCGGTGGCTGTTTAACCCTCCCTTTTCATTTTGGATAACGAAACAGTATTTTTTTCCTACAATCTTTTGTCTCCATGTACAAAGTGTAACGAGGCCCGTTTTAGTTTCCAGAGGATTCCTTTGTTAAAGATGGTGACAGTTATTTTAAAATTCTTTGGATAGTTTTCCCAGTTATGACTTGGAACAAAGTCCTTATTTCAATTCAACGAGGTCGTCGTCAAGTTAAAATAGTTTCACTCTAATTATTCTTATTTGAAACCAAAGAAGTATGCTGTCTGAACTATTCTTAGCTTGTTAGTAGCACTGAAGGTTTGTGCACATATTCAGATAAGTTTTTAATGTCAATGAAGTTATATTTCAGAAAAAATTCCCTAATTTTTATTATTAATAACTTTTTATAATTACCACCCACTATCATAAAAACTCTTGATACGGAATTTTTATAAGAATCAAAATTATATGTAGGGGAATATGCCATAATTTGTCTACTTTTTTCACTTGAAAAATAAGTTGTAAAATCGACTCTTTAGCAAATCAATGTAAGGTTGCCACTTTGGACCGATCCGGTGGTCAACAGGCAAACTTGGTTATCATTATGGTCTATGGCACTAGGGCCAGAATTTACTTTAGGTTATTCTAGTTACTGCAACAAAGAGAGTGGCTGTTGCATCGCATTAGGCAAGGTAACTTGGAAGGTACAAACCACCGTTGACAGGTATGCATGTGTGAACTGGCTCGTGCAGGTGCGAGGAAACATCACGCAACACTGAAGAAACTAACTCATAATAACAACAATAACTTTAATAAACTTTACAAGATAAAAGTAAAGTAAATGATAAGGAAGTAAATTAACATGTCGACAACAGGAACATAAAACAAAAGCAAGAGAGAGATGACAGATGGTGCTTGAGCCTTTATAGCACTAAGCCCTCCATTACCCACGAGCAAGGTAGACAGCGAACGCAGGACGAAGCTGTTACCGCAACTCTAAAACCGAAAATTTAGGGTACTTTAGAAACATCAGCCCCAAGTTTTTCGTTAACATGCAATTTAATTTTTTGGTACATGCTCTCAAATAGAATGAACAACGGTGGAAAGTTTTGGATCAAATTTTGCCTAGGAGTTATAAAGATGTGTTGGAAACAATTTTTTTTAATCTTTTCATGGGATTAGTGGCTTTATTTCAAAAAGTTGAGTCATTTTCTTCCTACGAATTGTTTGTTAAACTTTTCAAACGCCATTTTTTTCTAGTAATGGTATAATAAAACAACTTTGGGGTTGAGGTTAATTTAAGAAAAGAATTTCATTTAGCTTATTGGATGGCATTATTTTTTGTTAATTAATTAAATTAATTAATAATTTATTAAAAAGTCAAGACAATTTGTTACGGTTTGAGATAAGAAATTGGAACGTCTAGGATTTCCTTTCATCGAAAAATTTGTTGAGAACTTTAAAATAGCCTACCTTATACGTTTAAAAATTGATGAATTAGGTGGGAAGTATACTCACCACCGCCTTTGAAAGGATTAATACAGTGTGTCCGTAAAGTCATGGTGCACTTTTGACCGGTCACAGGAAAGCAACGAAACAAGATATACAGGTGATATCTTCACCAAATAAAAAGAAAACTCTCCAGGTTTGCATACCTGTTCAGCGCAATTCGACGTGGGCTCCATTTGTTGCCCTACACACATCTAATCGATAGTCCAGTTCTTCCCACACACGGGTAAGGACGTCTGGTGTAACAGAGTGAATAACGTCCGTGATTCTCTGTTTTAAATGATTAATGTCGTTGATACGTTCACTGTACACATGTTGTTTCATATAACCCCACAAGTAAAAGACTAATGGCATTATGTCCGGGGATCATGGTGGCCATGCGATGACAGCACCCCTGCCTATCCACCGCTGGAAGAATGTTGTATCCAGATACTCCCGAACATTGTTGCCGTAGTGTGGAGGAGCGGCGTCCTGTTGAAAGATGACACCTTCTGAAAATTGTGGAGCTTCATAAAATTGCAACATTTCAAGGTAGATGTTTGACGTCACAGTAGGCTCCGCACGGTGCGTCGTGTTGTGTCATCACCTGCGCGCGCACACCGTTGCACTATACCACTCTTTGGGATACTGTCCAATGTAGCTCAAGTTTCAACCTTTCGTCTTGTTTCTGTTCACCATAACAAGCGTTCATAACTGCACCATGATTTTTCGGACACACTGTATATAGCAAACTGCTACTTACGAAGAATTTTAGAGAATTAAGGTTATCTATTTAATCTAATTTTTGTTAAAGAAATTGTACCTTTAAATATTTAATGAGTTCTTTAGATTGTCAAATTTCACTCAATCCTCGAAAACCTGCAGTAATAATTCGTAAGCGCCAAACTTTCCTCAGCCAGCAATTATGTACAACTTAAAAATCAGAGATAAAATCCAAGGAAAAATAACCATCAAAAGATGAATAAAAAAAATTGAAATTTCGGCAAATGAGTTTCGTGATGAAACTTCAAAAGAGTATTTTCTTAAAAAGTTTTCTCTCAAGTATTCTTTAAGTACCAGCTCTTATTTGAAGGAAATTGCCGCAGAGAATGAAACATTATTCTTTTTCTCTTCCAGATAGATTATGAAGGAGTTTTTGTAAGAGGTTTTGAGTTGAAACTATTTCTTTGAGTAATTGCCAACTATTGCAAAAGCGTGATAAAAATACGCCTAACAGATCGATTTTTACTTGCAAGCATGTTTTAGAACTCGTTCCGTAAACGATAAATGTGTTCTTAGTTGCACACTTACCCGAAGCAGAATATTCGAAAGTGATACTTGATAATGAAAACTGTTATTTTTGCCATTTTTATCTTCTATGTTATTTCTAGATTGTGGTAACATAGAAATATCTGTCGATTAAAATATTGCTCTTTGGCGACATTGTGGAGAATAGGTAATAAGCTAATTAAGGCAGGATGTCATGCGAATCAGGTTTAAAAATTTAGTTTGATAATTTTAAAAGCAGAACTTGACGTCGGATCAAAGTCGAAACACAAATAAAATGTATTTTATATCATTATTAAGTTTAGACATTTAACAGCCAGTCCAATTATTTTTAACAGTGTTTACTGATTTGTTTTCTAATTGATGTAGTTTGACATTCGACAATTTATTATTTATAGGCAGTAAATCTTTATCCGTGTTCTACCAGTTGGATTTCTCTAAATGAAGAGTTTAATTATTTGAAAGAATTATTAATAATTGCAAATTCATGTTGGCAGAAAGCTGTAAATCTTCAGCATAAGTTTGGCAACATAAACCAAATTGAAATTTCTCGAAATTTTTAAGTAAAATATTTGAGATGACTATCGCTATCACTAATGAATACTTGTTACTTGCTAGATGCTTACAAACATATACTTGCAAGATGACCTTTTCACTCATAGGTCATCTTACAGCTATAGATTTTGAGTATTTAAATTAAATTCCATTCGATTTCGGTTTATTTTTTGTCAATTAATTCGCACGTATTTAGAGTACGTAGAAAAGAATGCGTTTCTAACAGCTGATAATATGTTGATGTATCGACTTTCTCGGCCTTGTCAATTAGTTGTAAAAATGCATTCCACACAGACTTTTTCACGAAATAGAAACTTGAGTTCTATCTCTTTTCTCCGGAAACATTCTTTGGAAAAACTGACATTGCATTTCTATACACTGCATCGACTTCCTGGCCATGACAGGAAATATCAAAACAAGGTTCAGACTAATAAAAGTCTCATTTTTCAGTAAAATGAAGCGTATTTAAGGGTTGAAGATCTTGCAATTTTGTAACGTGGTGAGATGAAGAGGATTGCACGTGAGCATGCTCCCCTTTTTCAAATTTCCATAACTGATTGTGGCTTGTGCCTCCCTCTCACCACTGGTACAAAGGAAGGCGACAGGCAGTCCAGTACCTGTCTTTCACGACTTGTCAGCGGCCACCTGAAATGCCTTACATATTCTGAAGGCAACAAGATCTACCCTCTCTGCCCTAAATGCCATCAAGTATCACCTAAACACATTTTGGACCGTCTAGGACTTGACTGAGAAGAAATTTAATCTTCTCCCCTTTTAGTCATTGATTTCATCAAAGTCAACGGATTTCTTGATCTGGTATGACTCCGTCAGACTCCACTGAAGATTAGTAACAGCAACAACAACAATTTCTACACCATACCAGCTGAAAGAACCAACCCGCTTACACTTCTGATCTTTGGTGGATTCTCGAACCTTCCCGTTCCAGGCCTAAAAACTCACCAGTGTCGCATAGGTTACCATAGCCAGATAAGGGCAATGTGATAAATCTACTTAGGATTTTAAGAAAAACTTTGCCAATGATCGATGTTGGAACTATCCTGAAAATATCTTCTATAAAACGATGGATTAAAATTTTAGACTCTTCTTCCCTCATTAGTTTGTTTCAGTTATTTTACATACAACAGTTTTCTCTGAGCTTGCGATGCATAGGTAAAAGAACATTAACCGAAAATAATAGCTCAGTTTTCGGCTGCGAGTGACAAGCAGTTAATAGTTGCGAATCAAAATTTGATTGTTACTGCCACTGGTGATTAAAGTTTATACTGTTACAAACCTGTAATGTCGCATTCCAGCACTGTTAGTCACATGGTCGGAAAAAGATATTTACAGAGATTCTATGGGATGCGGGGGGAAATGGAAACCACTGACCCCGACCTTGGTGACAAACTTAGCGACTTTGGCGACAAAATGTAGGATCCAGAGATTGCTAGAATTTTCTCTCTCTCTCTATTAGGAGCGAAGTTATGGAGATTCTTCTGGAATTTTCCTGTGACGTCACATCTTGTCGAAAAACGGGTATAAATATTCGGAGGTACTGAACGTCTTTGCAATCTCTCTTCGGAGTTTTGTCCGCAGTGCGAGCTGGTAAGCTGTTAGACGCCGAGCGGTACTAAAAGTGATGTTACTATAATTATTAGTGATTTGCTGTCTGTTTGTGTTGCTAATTTATGCAAGTGCTGTTTTTCTTGTTTCCTGTGCTTCGTGTTTTCCAGAATAATCGTGAATAAAGCATCGTACTACATTACCTGTTTGTTGGACAGTTTTAACTGCACACACATAGGACAATTTTCGTAAAATACATTTAATAACGTGAATATGCTTATATATAAGTTGGTTTAATTTGTTTACTTGAATTACATTGCTATTTGTGAAGCATTTTTTCCAAATATATAACATAGGTTAATAAGAACAAAATTGCGTACTGACAACTTTCTGACATTTTTTCTGCTTTCTTCATGTTACTATAGAAAACCGAATCGACGAGCAATAATACAGAAGACTAGGTTCATGACAGTAAAGAAAAGCTTGTATTATGCGTCTTGATTAATTGCAAAATGAATTATGCAAAGTTTACATTAGTTTTGTTTACATTACTACAAACCAAAATTCCTTTGAAAAGTCTTAAAAAACTGCGAAACTGAGGAAGAGTGAAAACTTGAATTTGGAATCCCTTTTCAGAAGCATTGAAGAGTTTATGATAAATATTGCCAAAGGCATTATGATGATTAATGCAGCTGAAATTTGTGCATTTAATTAGAAGTATTTAATCCTGGATTTACTGAATATAAAGGGAAACAGTGTTATTAAATATTATTGAATATAAGATTTCACTGTAGCTTCCTATTGGTATTCTTAAATTTATATTCTATATTAGACAATCTTATTCATACTTCTACACAAAATTTTAAAATTATTTAAATAAATTTAGTTGTAGGGGTTTTGTGCCAAAGGAAAAGATTATAAATCATCTTTATTAAATTTAAAGCAACTCCTTTCTCTATTCTTCCTCAAAACAAAATTTCAATACTTAAAAAATAAATCTCGGTGTAAACAACATAAAACAAATCTGACATTTATGAGACCTTCTATCTTTATGCTTAACATCATAAAACGACTGTATGCTCAGCGTGTGGAAAAGATCGTAACATAAACTTGGAAAAAGAAATATAGCGTCTGCCGTTCTATTAAGTTAACTTTAGAAATCGTTTATATATAAAAGACTAAACTTATTTTACATTAAGAACGACTTTTCTAACGTCTGTTATGTTATCGATAATCTGGTTGATTTCAGTGACATACTTAGCTCTGTGCATTTAACTGTGCCTGCCAGAACTCTAAGAGTTAACAGTTTATTTCCGAATGTATTTGTTAAATTTAATTAAGAGAATAAATTCTCGTAAAACAAATTTTATAAAACATGTTTTCTCAAGAACTTGATATTTTTCATGTGTCTTTTGCTATTTTTAAGATGAAATGTTTGCAACATTTAACTTCCTGATCTGTTTTCTTTAATTCGACTGTATTCAATTTTAAAGTTTTTATGCGTTTTTAAATGTTTCTCTATTACATTGTATTCAATTTTTAAATTCTGAATCGTTTTTTAATGTTTTTCTATTCGACTGTATTCAATTATTAAATGTTTATGCAGTTTTTTTTTTATATTTCTAAGGTTTCTACAAATTTTAAATGTGTTTCTTTTATTTTTTAATGATTGACAGTCAACTTTGAATTTTAATTACGAATTGCAATGATTTTAGGGTTTGCTGTTTACAACTTTTGTAGTTTGAGTACTTTATGCTTTTTTTATGTCATACACTCTGTTATTGGAGTTTTAACTGTAGAGTGCATTTTATTTAAAGAAATAAATAAATGTCTGATATCTTTATAAAATTTCATAGCTCCTATTATTTTTTTATTTCAATATATGCATTCAAATTTATAAGAAATCTTCATCATTCTAAAAACATACCATAATTTAAAACTTTTGAACATTTTTAATTGATATCTGTATCTCTTATTAGGTCGAGAGACATTAGTTTAATTCAGGTTTTGTATCCAGAAAATATTGTGATGTATTGCAGCATAGTATGAAAAATCGTGAAGCCTTCTTTATCAAAAATAATACATTTATTGGACGTTTACCACAGCACAAACATGAAAAACAAACACATACACTTACATCACAAACAAATTCCAAGTTCAATCTCATAATCATAATTCTCTTCCGTTGCTAGGTAACGTTGGCAACGATATTGTCTTTTTGCTAAACTATTTTCATTACCTTTAGAAAAGAATTAATGCCAAACGATATTTTTATTTAATTTCTTTTCCAGCCAAACGATATTTTTAAATTAATTCCTTTTATGACCGAACTATTTTTTAAACTAATTAATTTCTTTCTTTAAATATTTTAATAATCCTACAAATATATATTTTTGTTATTCGTTAAGAATATAACAATCTTCTCAGATTCATTAGCAGAATAGCAAACTTTATCCAAAGATGTAATCCGTGCGATGTGTAAATAATTATGTGTCGTTTGTTTCAAGGATACTTTCAAATCCACTTGAAGACTTGGGGATGCACATCCTAATTTTGAGAAATCATAAGGAAGACTGTTTCCCCTTGCAGAAATCTTATTTTTAGAATTTGACTAGCTTCAAATCATATATTTTTATGCGCTTAAACACTCATATTGCTCTTTCAAAGCCTTGTGATGAAACGCATGTTTAATACCTAAAGTTTATACACATTTGTGAGGAAAAATTATTAAATTATGAAACACCTAGCGATTCTCAACTCCTCAACAACTTCGCAAGCATGTTATAACTGTGCAGTTTTAAAGAAAAGAAGTTAAGTTATATCTTAATTAATTTAAAATATGCAGTTCTTTTTTCATAAATCCAAAGTACATAAAAGCAGTAAAAACATATATTCTTCTCTAAACCCTAAATGCATATTGTCGCCATGTTCTGCAAAAGTTTTTAATACTCAACGAAGTTTAATTTTTGTCCCATTTTTTGTTCCCCACCATTTTTTGTTCAAATTGAAAGCTTAAAATACAACCAGGATTTTTTTTCACTATTGTTCCCGTAATCTGCAACGTTAAATTTATCTGATAATATTTTAAAATAAAATATAAAAAAATATGTATTTAATGTTTTTACATTGAAAAGCACTTATAGGACTTTTAAAGAACTTTATTATACTCTCATTAATACCTCAAAAACAATTAAAAAAATTTTTAATATATAAGAATAAGTTATCACCTTCTGAAGATAAGTCATCTTCAAATCCATTTATTAAAAATAAGACACATAGGGACACAAAAAAATTAAAACATATTTTGATATTCAAAAGAGTAAAATTCTCAGGATTAACTTTAAAATCTAGAAAATGAGGCAGCTATTTTATTAATTAATCTTCAACTCAATGTGTTAGATTTCAAAAATTGCATCTACATCTTTTTCGGGTTTTGTCAGTATTTTTAATTAATTTAATTCTTCGCCACCAAAGTTTCTTTCATTTCTTGTGGCAACTTTGACAATTTTTGAAATTCAAACGATAATTTTTAGCAGCTTCTTTAAATATCTAAATTTTTCTTAATTATTTACTTTGTATTCGACTTACATATTAATTGTCTTAACTTTTGTTGTTGTTTCCATTAAGGTTTCAACTTTATTAATTTTTAAATCAAAATTTTTCAACGGGACTATTTCCTCGCCATCTTAGTTCGCGGATGAATTTGGCGTTATTTGGCTTTGGTCTTTCACTGGAGGCATTTTTCCTTTGTCTAGATTAGATTGTTTTAAAATACGGAATGTAACGGTCGCACCCTGGAGGTCGAATCCGTTGGATTTTTTCCTTCGATTTTCTGCCTTTCAGGTGTGTGGACCGGCTTAGAGAATTTATCTGAATCTTTTGTAAGATGTAGAACCAGCAGAAAAATATTATTCTGAAGAAAACGTCTTAATACAAAAGCGTATTGCTAAACAACGATCTGGCGTTGGGCCTCTTCAGTTTTGAATATGACAGACGTCGCACTGCAAGAGCGTGTTACTAAACGGTAGATTGGTTTTGAATTTCTGCAGTATTGATTATGACCGAAAAATTCTGATTTAGTATGACTCACAAGTTCACGTTGAGAATAAATAACTGTATTTGAAAATGGAACGAGTGGCCGACAGTGCTGTAAAAATAACGAATTTTTATCATTTTGTGCCTCTACAATAAGACGCTGTGACATTTTGAATGGAAGCCAAGAAATGTGCTTGTGTGAGACAACGCATTCTGATATAATATATCAGTTATTGAAAATCTAATCTGTGTGGTGGTCTGATTTTTCTTTTTTACCAATAGCCAAAATGTGAGAAGCAGTTCAGTGTGTGAACGAAATAGTGCTCATGTAGCAAAATTTCAATTGAATGGCAAAAGTCTCTTGCAATTTCATCAATTTGTTACACCAAGTTTTCGGAAGAAAATGGGCTATGCTAACAATCGTTCCGGGATGATGTTTTTGTGCCTATTTTTTGCAAAGATATAATGTAGTTGCGATAAAGTATAATCCATTTCTTTTAATTTTCTAAGCATTGTATTCATGTGTATATTTTATTCCTTCTCTATATATGTATGGTGTAGTGCATCAATTTTGTTATGTCGATATTCTTGAACATGATAAATTTAAATTTGACAGTAATAATTTTTAATTAATTGTCAATAAATAAATATTTAAAAATTAAGAATTTTGGCTTTCTTTGATTATTCTAATTTTTTAAAAAAACAACGCAATGTATCTTAGGTATTCAGTTTATTAATTTTTTTAGCGGCCAAGTTTTTTTTCAGGTCTGCAAAGGTAGGTAAATTGTATGTGCGTAGCTAGTATTGCATATTATTGTGTGTAATATTTCAGTACCCAGAATTAATTAAATAATTGTTCAATATATATATTACTTTAAGTTTTAACATTGGGTACCTACTTTGCTTTAACATTTTATAAAAATCCTAGCTACCCCATCCAATACAATGAAATCTGAAGTGTGCAGAAAACATTTAAAAAGTTATTTGAGGTTCTGTAGGTCCAACATATAGTTCGTGGTGGTTGCAATTTGAATAAAATGACATTAGTAGCATTAATACTAATCTCAAATTCCTCTTCTTTATTTATTACGAATAAAGTCATCATATGAAGGAACGTATCCATACATTCAGCAACTTACTTTATTCGCCAATACAATGCATTCTGTCGTGTGATTACATGAAGAAAAGCAGCAAGAGGATTGTAATTTCTTAGATTTTAAAAATAAGAAACGTTTAAACATCCATAAGTGCTTATAATCATGTTAAATAAGAGAAAAGTGATAAAACTTATAAAAGAAAGCGAAAACAAATCTTTTGCTCACTTTTTCTTAGACCCTCGAAATTTGGAAAACTATTTTATCAGCTCACTTTTTCAATTTTTGAATATACAAAGCCTGATTGTTGTGCCCAAATTCCGTTTAGTTCTTCACATCATCTGATGTCTCCAAAAATTAATTTCCTACATTTTCCAAATTTTAAACTTTAATGTCTGTAGGCACCACTGTTCCATCTACACTAGTCTTCTTTGTATAAAAACAAGAGCCGGTATCCAACTTTTGAAAAGTTCTTGTCAGAATGGGAAACAATTGTTTTCACGAAAAATTCAAGCACCAGACCGACTTCAAGCTGCGCATCTTTTTCGAATCATGTGCCTAACTTCAATCTTCTGACAATTAAAATGAGACTCTGCTAATAAGATACCATGTTCCATTTCCATGCAATAAAGTAACCAACTAGTTCTAGAATTCAAAGCACATTCTTCTGCATTAGTCTTGTTGAAATAAGCATTCTGGCAATTTTCCATTGTCTGATACTCCTTTTTGCAAAAGCATTCCATGATATTGTTTAGCAGCGGATTCGGAAACCCTCCAGGCTTTTGCGCATTAGCCGAGCGGAGTTATTTTTTATCAAAAAAAGGGGGAAGTGAAGAATGGTAGGGTGATGTTTACATTTTACTGAGCGTGATCTAACAAAGAACTCCGGAAATACGCTCATATGACTCATTGCCTGACACCCCTTTCCGGTGTAAAATCGTCCAAAAGTGTTAATCTCGGAATACGTTATGTATCATAAATTCTTTTCAGTTAATCATTATAAGTTATTTTATTATACCTGAAAACTATACTTCATGCTAATTCGCACTTCTACAAAAAGTACTAACACAACTAACAACAACTTTGCTTTTCTCTCTTTTTATCTAAAAATCAGAGCCCACGAAATACGAAAAGAAGCTGCTACAAGTGAGTGTAATATATTACATTTTATCATTGATTGGCAATATAGGATTTAAAGCCCAAAAACTGTCATTGATATTTGCTATTATTACAGAATGATTCTATGAAAATAAAGCCAATTTCAAATACTATTTCATAAACTAGCAGAGTGTGATAATTAAAATTTTCTCAGATAATAAGGAGCGCAAACAAAAAATAACAATAATTTGGAAATTGCAATAGGGCAATATAACATTCATACATCGCTTCAGAAAGGACATTCCAGAGCAGAAAATGGCGCGATTTTTTCAGAACTACGAATATCTTAGCTGATATATAATTCAATACAGTTTCAGTGACATGCTTTCGGCAGTAAAATCATATGTATTCTATTCCAAAGCAAAAGCAAAAGAATATCAAATTATACAAATGAAATACTGCACTGTGTTTTGTAATACATCCTGGTGTGTCATTCATGACGAAGTATTAATTACTTTAAATAACTAAATTACATTAATTTCTCCTACCAACGTCTTTAAAAAGAATGATAAATAAAAATGAGATTTGTACTCGTACACAGAAACGATAAATTAATAACAACGAAATATCTAAATGTTTAAGTCTATTATATGGGCAGTAATAACAACGAATAAAGACGCAGACCTTAACGTGTGATGAAATTGATCCAAATAACAACCATTAGCGATGTGATAAGTAAATTATTTTACTTGTTCATTTCAAAAAAATATGCGAAAGTACCAAAACAATTCCTTATGCTGTAGCTGGAAGGAATTATCAAATACTTTGACAGAAATAGTTCTAAAACATTTTCGATGAAACATCATTAGTATCTTCCAGGGACCTTCAAAGAAGAACCATTAATAACTTGAGAAACGATATCCGTGAAATGCCTAAAGACCATCGAAATGGGAAAAAACGGCTCCTATTTGAATCTATTTTCTTTTCATTAATCATTCACGAATCATTAAAATCATCTCTTCAGTCGATTCAAAAAAAAGAATTTTAGAATCGCAAAAACGAAAGGCAGATAATTTTCCTCTCAAATGCATTCCCTTGCGTTTAAATTAAATAAAATTTCTTTGCAGAGCATTTCAACGAACTCAGGCGGGAAAAAAAATATGCGCGAAAAAAAGGAAAAATTTATTCAAACCTATGCTTAAACAGAAGATTTAAACTGCTAGAGAAGAAGAAATACATACCACTCGATCAATTGAAAAAAACTCAATACCGGTAGTTATCTTATCAGAACAAACATTGATTTGAATTCCAAAAAAGAATTGGTTTCTTTCGAGGAACATCTATATCAGACCTTAAGAATGAATAAATCTCAATATTTCGGCATA
>BGPR01010288.1:10870-26429 GCA_013235015.1 Araneus ventricosus | reverse complement strand
TATATTAGAATAGATAAACAATTTACATAACTATATCAGCATACATGTACAGTACACTCCTGTCAGCCGTCCAATTAAGTATTGTTTCCGATAGAACTTTTACTTTCTCCTTTCAAAATGCAACAAAACATTTACATTCTTGAATTAAAAAAAAGAATAATTCAAATTCTTCGCGCACGAAGTCGCGGGTAACAGCTAGTAATATAATAAATGCGAAAGTGTGTCTGTCTGTCTGTTTGTTAAGCTTTCACGACCAAACTACCAAACCGATTTGGATGAAAATTGGCAGAGTTGTAGCTTGAAACCCAAGAACGGACATAGGCTAGGTGAAATCACGTTAAATTAATTATTTTTGACTACAGATTAAAATTAGTTAACAAAGAAAGCCCATTGACTCCGCGATTCGCGGGAAGTTTGTTTTATTTTTCACTCAACTGTCACGTGATCCTTCAGGAATGCGAAAACATGTGAAATAAATTGTTTTTAAAATCAACTATCACGTAAACCTTTTTTCCGCTGTAACTTCGGAACAAATTGTCCGATAAAAATTATTTTTATACCATCTTAAAGTTAAAACTTTTACCTTTTCAATGATACCAAATTATTTTCTGTGACATTTTTCCTTCAATTTTTATTATTTTTTTTAAATTTTACGTGCAGACGATTTTGAAATATCGCAAATTTATAGCTACTCAGTTGCTAGGAAATGGTTAGACTTTGAACTAATTTACCTTTATTTCTGAAAATTTTGCTTATATTTATAAGTATCCATAAAATAAGGCAGAATTTACATGTATCTGTCTGTCTGTAGGTCGATCGGTCGGTCACAAGAACTCCTCCTAAACGGTGAACGGTAGAGACGTAAAATTTACACACGGCATTCTAGAGCATATTTTTAGGTCAAAGGTGTTATTTTAAATTTTCAGAGTTAATTAGTTCTTAAGATATTTAATTAAATAACGAACATTAGCTGCTTTTAAGCCTAATGCTTAAACATTTTTTGCCAATAACTTCTGAAATCTTTATTAGACAACAATTATTTTTATGTCATTTTAAAGACCAGAAAATTATCTTTTTAATGCCATTAATTCCATTGCGATGAAATGTTTTCCCTGATTGCTATAAAGGTTTTAAAAAATTTTTTAAGGTAATTTCTAACAATACTTTTTATTCTTATAGAAAAAAATTCAAGCCAAATTACTGTTTCGCGCGCGGGCTTTTGCCAGTGATAAAGTTAATATAAGAAAATATTGCTTTCTTTGACCATAAACAACAAAGGAGACTTTACACTTCCGGTTTAATGCTGTGGTAGCATTTACAGCTTTTAATACGGTTACACAGTGATCCAATGACGTTAGTGAATTGTTCTCTCGATGTCTTGTTCAATTTTCACAGTGAGATATTACAGAGTATCCTTCTGTAGATACGGTAATGGGCAATAACAAGGAGCATCATATTCTGTAGAGCTCTTCAAGATCTTAGAATTGTCAGGGGCACCTTCCGACAAGCCTAGATTGATAGTCGGTGTGCCAGTACTACTAATACGTAACCTCGATATACCGAGACTGCGCAATGGCACACGGTTACAAATTACACACCTAGATACAAACGTCGTGAAAGCTACTGTTATGACTGATATAGAGAGAGTGTTTTAATTCCACGCCTTCCGATAATACCGAAGGATTTATCATCTCAGCTCAAAAGGCAACAAACCCCTTTAAAAATATCATTTGCAAGGCTCAGGGCCAGACACTGAAAGAGGCAAGCGTACATTTCTAAAAACCATATTTTTCGCATGGGCAACTATATGCGGCGTGTTCAGGTGTGTCCAGCCCACACAACCTCTACATCCGTGCAAATAATGTGGTATACAAAAGTATATTAGAATAGATAAACAATTCACATAACTATATCAGCATACATGTACAGTACACTTCTGTCAACCGTCGAATTAAGTATTATCAACCGTCAGAACTTTTACTTTCCCCTTTCAAAATGCAACAAAACATTTACATTCGTGAATTAAAAAAAAGAATAATTCAAATTCTTCGCGCACGAAGTCGCGGGTATTAGCTAGTATCTCAATATCTTGGCATAAAAATTACATATGAATCAAAACAGACATAAATTTAATAAAAATGCATAAAAAATAAACATGATAAGTCCATCCATCATTTCCTTTTGCATACTTTCATTTAACATGACTTATTTAAGGTTTGTAAAGACAGCGTTTTCTAATCGATTTTTTACACACTTCTATTTAGCTTAGTTAGTTTAGGTACATTAACATCCGGTTTTGTAGTAAACTACTATTTCATAAACCTTAATTAAAATTTTCTCGGATACTTAAATAAGGAACGCAAACAAAAAATAACAATATAATTTTTAAATTTCAAAATAGAAATTCCCCATTCAAACCTCACTGCAGAAAGGACATTCCATAGCAGAAAATGGCGCGTTTTTCTCAGATCTACGAATTTCTTAGCAGATACATAATTCAATAGAGTTTAAGTGACATGCTTTGGTCAGTAAAATCATATATATTCTATTCCAAAGAGAAAGCAAAAGAAGAACAAATTATACAAATGAAATAATGCACAGTGCATTGTAATATATCTTGGTGTGTTATTCATAAATATGAATTAATTACTGTAATTAATTCAATTACAATAATTTCTCTTGCCAACCTCTTTAATAAGAATGATAAATAAAAATGAGATTTATACTGGTACACAGCAACGATAAATTAAAAACAACGAAATATCTAAATTTTTAAGTTTAATATATGCGCAGTAATAACAACGACTATAGACGCAGACCTTAACGCGTGGTGAAATTGCTCCAAATAACAACCATTAGCGATGTGATAAGTAAATTATTTTACTTGTTCCTTTTAAAACAATATGCGAAAGTTCCAAAAAAAATTCTTATGCTGCAGCTGGAAGGAATTATCAAATACTTTGACAGAAATAGTTCTAAAACATTTTCGATGAAACATCATTAGTATCTTCCAGGGAACTTCAAAAAATTGAGAAACGATATCCGTGAAATGTCTAAAGGAATGCCGAATGGAAAAAAACGGATCCTATTTGAATCTATTTTCTTTTCATTAATCATTCACGAATCATTAAAATCATCTCTTCAGTCGGTTCAAAAAGAGTAGTTAAGAATCGCAAAAACGAAAAGCAGATAATTTTCCTCTCAAATGCATTCCCTTGCGTTTAAATTAAATAAAATTCTTCTGCGGAGCACTTCAACGAACTCGGACGGTGAAAAAATATGCGTGTAAAAAAAGGAATAATTTATTCAAAACTATGCTTAAAAAGAAGATTTTACCTGCTAGGAATTTAGAAACAGATGCTACTCGATCAATTGCAAAAACTCAATACCGGTAACTTTATTATACTCTCATTAATACCTCAAAGAAAATTTTAAAAAACTGGTATATATATAAGAATATGTGATCACCTTTTGAAGAAATGTGATCTTCAAATCCATTTATTAAAAATAATACGCAGAGGAACACACAAAAAGACATAATACATTTTTTAATATTCGAAAAAAGTAAAATTCTAAGGATTAACTTTTAAATACCTAGAAAATGAGGCAGCTATTTTATTAATTAATCTTCAACTCAAATGAAATCCTGTGAAGTGCGCAAAAACATTTAAAAATTTAATTGAGGCTCTGTAGGTCCAACATATAGTTCGTGGTGGTGGTAATTTGAATAAAATGACATTAATAGTAATCTCAAATTCCTCTTCCTAATTAAAAACGAATAAAGTCATCAGATGAAGGAATCTATCCATACAATCAGAAACTTACTTTGTTCGCCACTACAACGCATTCTGCCGTGTGATTACATGCAGAAAAGCAGCAAGAGTGTTGTAATTTCGTAGATTTTAAAAATAAAAAACGTTCAAACACCCATAAATGTTTATAATTATGATAAATAAGATAAAATAATAAAATTTATAAAAGAAAGAAAAAAACACAACATTTCCTCACTTTTTCTCTGACGCTGAAAATGTGAAAACTAGTTTATCAGGTCACTTTTTGAATTTTTGTATATACAAATCCTAATTCTTCTGGGCAGATTCCGTTTAATTCTTCACATCATCTGATGTCTCCAAAAATGATTTTCCTACATTTTTCAAATTTTAGACTCGAATGTAAGTAGGCACAACTGTTCTTTGTATAAAACCAAGAGCCGGTACCCAACTTTTGAAAATGTCTTGTCAGAATGGCAAACAATAGTTTGCAGGAAAGATTTATGCGTTAGACCGACTTCGAGCTATGTATCTTTGTCGAACCATGCGCCTAACTTCAATATTCTGACCCTCAACATGAGACTCTGCTGGTAAGATGCTATGTTAAATTTCCATGCAATTCCCTGATATTGTTTAGCAACGGATTCGGAAACCCTCCGCGCTTTTGAGCATGCGCTGGGTGGAGCTATTATCATCAAAATAGGGGGAAGTGAAGAATGGAAGGGTGATGTTTACATTTTACTTCGCTTGATCTAAAAAAGAACTAGGGAAATGCGCTCCTATGACTCAATGCCTCACGCGTCTTTCCGGTGTAAAATCGTCCAAAAGTGGTAGTCTCGGAATACGTTGCAGAACAGTACCGTTTTCCCTGAGGCGATAGCTCCACATTTCGTTAAAATTGCAAAAAATGATGCATCATAAATTCTTTTCAATTAATCATTGTAATTTATTTTATTAAACCTGAAAGCTATACTTAATGCTAACTCGCACCTCCACAAAAAGTACTAGTGTAACTAACTTTCCTTTTTTTCTTCATTTTGTCTAACGATCAGATCCTACGAAATACAAAAAGAAACTACTAGAAGTGAATATAATATATTAAATTTTATCATTGGTTGGCCAACATAGGATTTAAATCACAGACATTGAAATTGCTATTTGCTATTGTGACCGAATGATTCTATAAAAACGAAGACAAATTTAAATACTATTTCATACACTAGCAGACTGTGATAACTGAAATTTTCTCGGATACAGAATAAGGAACGCAAATAAAAAATAACAATAATATGGAAATTGCAATATAGCTATTCACCAGTCATACCTTTCTAGAAATCGGACATTCCATGGCAGAAAACGGCGCGGTTTTGTTTCCCATATCTACGAATTTCTTACAGATACATAATTCAATAGAGTTTAAGTGACATGCTTTGGTCAGTAAAATCATATATATTCTATTACAAAGCAAAAGAAAAGAAGAACGAATTATACAAATGAAATAATGCACTTACATGCTACATAATACATGCTGGTTTTTTATTCATAAAGAAGAATTGATTACTTTAATTAATTAAATTACAATAATTTCTCTCACCAACCACTTTAAAAAGAATGATAAATAAAAATGAGATTTCAGCTGGTACACAGAAACGATAAATTAAAAACAACGAAATATCTAAATTTTTAAGTTTAATATATGCGCAGTAATAACAACGAATCAAGACGCAGACCTTAAAGCATGATGAAATTGCTCCAAATAACAACCATTAGCGATGTGATAAGTAAATTATTTTACTTGTTCATTTTAAAAAAGTATGCAAAAATACCAAAACAATTCCTTATGCTGTAGCGGGACGGATTTATCAAATACTTTCACAGAAATAGTTCTAAAAAATTTTCGATGAAACATCATTAGTATCTTCCAGGGACCTTCAAAGAAGAACCATTAATAACTTGAGAAACGATATCCATGAAATGCCTAAAGACCATCCAAATGGAAGAAAACGGCTCCTATTTGAATCTATTTTCTTTTCATTAATCATTCACGAATCATTAAAATCATCTCTTCAGTCGATTCAAAAAAAAGAATTTTAGAATCGCAAAAACGAAAGGCAGATAATTTTCCTCTCAAATGCATTCCCTTGCGTTTAAATTAAATAAAATTCCTTTGCGGAGCACTTCAACGAACTCAGTCGGAAAAAATAAGCGTGAAAAAAAGGAAAAATTTATTCAAACCTATGCTTAAACAGAAGATTTAAACTGCTAGAGAAGAAGAAATACATACCACTCGATCAATTGAAAAAAACTCAATACCGGTAGTTATCTTATCAGAACAAACATTGATTTGAATTCCAAAAAAGAATTGGTTTCTTTCGAGGAACATCTATATCAGACCTTAAGAATGAATAAATCTCAATATTTCGGCATAAAAATTACCTATGAATCAAAACAGACATAAATTTTTATAGAAATATATATAAAATAAATATCCATCCATCATTTTCCTTCTGAAATTGCTTTTGCATACTTTCAGTTAACATGACTTATTTAAGGCTTGTAAAGACAGCATTTTCTAATCGATTTTCACACACTTCCTGTTCAGTTGAGTTAGTTTAGGTATATTAACATCCAGTTTTGAAGCAACTCGAGGGCTATTTTGTGTCGAACCTCGTAATTTTGAACCGTGGTCAGATGACCAGGACGACGCCTGAGCTGGCGCCTCTTCGTCAAGGTTCCGCACCACGCCGGAGGGAGGTCGTTTGGCACCCTTCGTATAATTTAATGTGCAATAAGCCCACATACACGGCGGATCTTCATTGGAATCGGCTTTCGAACCTAAAACCCTCCGGCCACTAAGTCGAAACCTTACCACTAGGTCACCGCAGCTCCCCCACACTTCTGATGTGCAAGAGATTCTGTATACTTCCTTGATCTTTATGAAAATACACAATCGTAACATTTTCAGAACTTAATTATCAATTAATCGATTAATATAATTATTTTTTATTACTTTGAGTGGCACTATCTTCTGGTGAATTTGGAAAAAATTGATGGCGAGATTCCCTAACATTTATAATAAAGAATTATGAATTAAAGACGTTTTTCCTTGTAGTATACTAAAATGGAGTATTTAAAAATAGTTCTGGTTTCATTTCTGTATCTTATATGTATGGTTAAAAGCATTCTCCATTACTGAAATTTAAATTCTTTTTAAAGAATGATCGTCGAACGCGAGAGGAGAAAACAGCACAGTTTAGGGAGATATTTTTTGGAAGAAAAACGGTAGTTTAATTAATTTTTATAACATAGATTGGCACTATCTTCTAGTGAATTTGGGAAAAATTGATTGCGAGATTCCCTAACATTTATAATTAAAAATTAAAGACCTTTCTCTTTGTAGTAAACTAAAATGGAGTATTTAAAAATTGTTCTGGTTTCATTTCTGTATCTTATAAGTATGGTTAAAAGCATTCTCCATTACTCAAATTAAATTCTTTTTAAAGAATGATCGTCTAACGCGAGAAGAGAAAACAGCACAGTTCAAGGAGATATTTTTTTGGAAGAAAAACGGTAGATTTACGACTTTTAGAAATGAATCTTTTATGATTAGTATCACTTCTTCGGAATAAAGGATGAATGCATGATTCAACAGAAATGATTTAAAACACAAGATATCAAAAATCAGAGGATTCAACAATTGCATTACTAATATAAAAGCCCAGATCTATCTCTCACTGATCCGGTAACGCTCTGACGTCACCAACAATAAAATTCACGCCATAGCACTGCGAAACGTTAAACAGCATTATTTCATTGTTAGAGCACCTAAATTTCATTAATTTTAAATTTAAGAAAGTAATTTCGTTTTAATTTCATATTTAAAAACTCTAGAACAGTGAAATAAAATTTTCTATCGATTGATATAAAATTTATCTCGCTATGATCAATAGTTCCCGAGAAATTTTAAATTATATTAAACAGATATTTCAAATTAATTTCCGTTTTTTAATAGAAAGTAGAAAATCACGTCAAACTATATCATGCGCGTGATATAGTTTGGACGCCACGATAAATCTGATTATTTATTGCAATCGTGATTATATAATTTGATAATATTTTTTGGAAACCTTTGACAAGCAGAGAAGTTCTTTGTTTCCATTAGATATCTGAAGTACAAGGAAAATTGTTAAACAAGAGGAAAAATACTTCACGGAATGCTGTTTACAAAGAGGTTTTTGGATAAAGAAATATGTAAATAAAAATATATTTTCTGTCATAAAACATATGTTTATTTTATTTGTTTTCAATCAATGTTAAAAATTTATCTCCCATATATATATCAATGTAAACACGTCAAATTTGACAGGAAATCTCTCGAATGAAGAGGCAATTTGCACCCGTCATGCCATGACGGGTGATTTTCTAGTTTAGTAATAAAATGATATAAATTCCAAGAGTAAATGGGAATGACATGATAAAAATAAACTTAATATAGAAGCTAAAGAGAAGATATAAAATAAATTTTTCTTATAACTATAGATATAAATTTAGGCATGGTTAATATGGATTAATATTCCACCCCAAATGGTCAAATGAATGTAATCTTGTGGTTAAATATGATTGAAAATGATTGCTTTATTCGCAGTTCTTTAAACCAGTTTAGCTAATTTTTTCAAAGTAAATTATTTTCGAAGCAAATATTTTATCACAACAGAGTTCAATATTGTTCTCCTGAAAAAACTGTTCCACGTAAATAAAAGGTACCCATAATTTCAGCACCCCAATTATTTTTGGTAATTCAAATGCATTACTATGACAAAATTATTAAAGTGTTATTTTTACTCACTGGATATAAAAAATTAGAGCTCCTCGTAAGAAGTAATTTTGGAATCAAACGCTTTTCTTTTCCCTTTAAATTGAATATGTTTGATTGCCGACTATTTACGTAAACTTCCATAATTTTCTCTGGAACAGAAAAAAAAACCTAAACAAAATATTCAAACAAATAAAGCAAAATTGATTTTAAAAAATTCAAAAAATGAAATTTTACCTCATCCACAATGAATCTATATGTTACCGTTAAAGTATGAAATCCGTTATTCTATAGAATACCTAATTATTCTATAGAATAACTGATCGTTTCAGTTAAAGTATAAAATTAACATTTTTTTACCCTTCAACTAGTTAATCTATAGAATAACGGTTCAGTCCTTCTGAAACTTTCATTTTGTCGCCAAATTTGTCGCCAAGGGCGAATGTCCTAGACTTTTTTCCAATACGTATTCCTGAAAATCTTTCTTCCCAAGTATAAGACTAATGTGGCCAGAAAGCGACATTACTGTTTAGTGACTGTATTATAGTAGTTTTAAATTTGCACTGGTTTTGGCTGATTTGCAATCAGTGTGTAAATTTATGAAAAAACTTACTTGCTTTAATTTCAGATTGTTTATTTTACACTTTAACGGTATATTATTAGTTATTCTATAGAATACCTAGTTATTTCATAGAATAACTAGGTATGATAGAAATATTCTATTTTACACTTTAACTGACTTGATCACTTAGTCTATAGCATAACTGAATTAACGGTTCAGTCCTTCTGAAACCTTCATTTTGTTGCCAAATTTGTCGCTAAGGACGAATGTCATTGACTTCTTTCCAATACGTATTCCTGTAAATCTCTCTTCCCAACTATAAGACTAATGTGGCAAGAAAACGACATTACTGTTTTGTGACTATATTATGATAGTTTTAATTTTGCACTGGTTATGGCTGATTTGTAATCAGTGTGTAAATTTATGAAAAAACTGACTTGTTTTAATTTCAGATTGTTTATTTTACACTTTAACGGTCTATCATTAGTTATTCTATAGAATACCTAGTTATTTCATATAATAACTAAGTAAAGTATGAAATAAATATTCTATTTTACACTTTAACTGACTTGATCAGTTATTCTATAGAATAACTGAATTATGCACTTTAACGATGGCAAATACATATCATTCAATCAATCGATCAAACTCAATATCGGTAGGCGGCTTGTCAAAACAAACATTGATTTATATTCCGACGAGGCATTTGTTTCTTTCCTGGGGATTTCTCTTATAGACCTCAAAAGTAAATAAATCCGAATATCTGTGATCGTAAGAATAAGCTCGGATTTAAAATGGACATATTTTTTTAAGAAATATATATAGAGATATTTTGTGGAGGTGCGAATAAATCCATAAAGAAAGTAAAACGTGGAAGGAATAGAGAAAGATGTCGCTTTTGTACAGCGATGCAATTTATTTCCAATGGATATGTTACTGTCTCATTTCAAATATATTGAATATTTGAAGCATGTCATTAATATTCAGATTTTGAGATAAAAATGCAGGCAGGCCAGCGTTTCCATTATGCATATTTTTATGCTGCTTTTTTTGGTAGGAAAATATTTGTACTATCTACTGAAGCGTTCCCCCAAAATATCTTCGTTTTACGTGGTGAAAAAAGGAAATGTAACTGTTCTATGCAAATATTGCATTATTTTACGTCAATAACAGTTAAGATTTCAATCTAAATCAACTTGCCATGAATCTCAATGCCTTTTTAATTTTTCCCCTCATGCCCGGTATTTTCAAATGTTTTGAAAAGGGGTTGGGCGAATTATTTTTCTTGTTTCTTCAAGGTCCCATTCTTAATAGCATGTATGAAATTTCGCTTTTCCGTTAAGTACCGACTAAGGAGAAATTTTGAATCTTGATAAACCATCATATCTTTCATAAAAATTAATAAATTTTTGAGTAATAATAGCAGAAATTCATTACACACATTCCCACGATAAGCGATTAACCCAGGCAGATAGAAAGAAAAATTCAAACAGTGCTTCAGCGATTGATAATTGGCTACTTCGATTCAATTAACTTTTCAACTTTCTGAAATTCTAAGATCAATTCCTGAAACCAACCATAAAACACTCTGAGCACGCATTAAAGTTATCATGACCTAATTTTTATTGTTTTCATTCTCATGTATTATGAAAAGGTATACTTTTTCTTGTACCACTCTTTGATCCCTTTGCATCACCCTTGATGGATGATTTTGTTTTCGTTACACTCCGCAAATTCGGAAATCTTCAGATTCAGAATCTCCGCAGCTTCTTCAGAATAAAATAAAAAAAAATACGTTTCACACACATATTGACATTCAGCTGCCAAGCCAGGTCAAAGTTTCTATGTTAAATCTACGGATGGAAACTACATCTTCACCCAGCGGAGTTGCATTCAGACGGTCTGCACACCTAATATGGAGCTGACAGAAGATGAAATCTTCAATAGTTGACCTTCTATCAGGCGTTTCTCAATCAACTAATGGGCAGATGACTTCACCACAGCATATTCTTTAAAGCTAAGAAAATGGTCAAATGCAAATATTAATATACGAATGGAAACTACATCTTCACCCAGCGGAGTTGCATTCAGACGTGATGCACACTTAATATGGAGCTGACAGAAGATGAAATTTTCAACAGTTGACCAACTTTTTTAATCAACTAATGGACAGACGACTTCACCACTTCATATCCTTTAAAGCAAAGAAAATGGTTAAATGCAAATATTAACCGTTACCAGTTCCTATTGTGATTCTATGGTTTTCCCACTTCTATATCCTTACAGCAGCCACGAATGGAAAAGTGGGATGACATATTGTGGTCTTCAACTTAATTTAAGTTCAATAGAATGGAACATTATTACATAACTTGAGATCATGTGGCAAATTGTTATTTCAGCATTTTTCATGGAGATTGTAAAACTCTTCGATCAATATCTTGTGGACGAAGTTTAAATTTTAAATACATAAATAAACTTCAAAATATTTCATTTCACTATAATTAAAAATCAGGTAATACTAACACTTTTGAAAAGGATTTGGTTTGCCAAAGAAAATCAATGAAACATTGCAATTAGTGCATATTCATTGAATATGCACTATTATCAATATATAAGTCCTGTTTTAAAATTTTTGAGCACCAAAATCATGCAACTGAAATTTTTTTCCGATACACTGACGGAAACCAATAAAAGTTATTATTTGTATCGGTTTCTTATTAAAAAAAATTTACGATTCACACGCCTGTCGATTTTTGAAGCTTTTGTTCGTTCTTCATAAATATTTTTTCTTGAAAATTCTTCTTTTAGAAAAATTCAGACATCCTCAAAGTCTTTCTAAAGCATGAGAAATGTTTTTTTAAACATGCGTTATTATGAAAATAAAATTTTAAAACGCATTTTTGCTTAAAATTACGCATGGAATTTTCAAATATTGCCAAAGCAAAAAACTCGACTGTTTAGAAACCAATAAATTCTCAAATAACAAGAGAAAATTAATCACCGATGAAATCCAGCAAAAAAATAACATAACCGAAAAGTAAACGACAAAGCTATCTAATGTCAATGCAGATCGTAAGAAATTCTAATGATCTCTTGCTCGGACATATTTTAAAATATTAATCCCTTTACAGTTGCATGTCGCTTAAGAATTACTAAAGCAGAATTTGAAGAGAGATTAAAACTTTACCTTCAGATCTTATTTTTTACCCAAATATTCCATAGCACGAAATGGGCCCTTCAGAAAATTTACACAGTGGTGGCTCGTCCATTAGGGCTGAATAGCTGCAGCACTCCTGAATTTTTTTTTAAACTTGCATTTTCGTTTTTAATCTTATTCGCTTAATTTTTCACTCTTAGAGTTCCATGACTTACGAAAATGTAGAAAAAAGTAATAAAAAATTGGAAAGGAGACAGGAAATGAATCAAAAAGTAAAAGAGAAGCAAGTCTGAGCTGCTGCAACGTACTCTGCCTCCCACCAAAAACAATTGTTCACTGCGCAGAATTTCCGGAAAGAAAAAGCAATCTTTTGTCCCTTTCATTTAGGCGAGCTATGGGCTACCGGGCGAGCAGCTCTAGCTGGCACGGAGCCAACTGAACGAGAAAAAGATGCTTTTTTCAATTTAGTTTTCTTTTTTCCTCATTCCCACACAAAGTGTCAATCTCTTTGGCTGTTTTTGGGTTTTGGTTTCGGTTTGTGTTTCGTCGACAGAAAACGCATCTGTCGACGAAACACAAACTTGATTGATTATTTGACTTCACTTGATAGAAGACTAGATTTCTTTTGAAAAAAATATCCATTTTTGGAAAAGCGTTAACGACTGAAGTGGGCGAGGAGGGAAGTCTGCATGTGGAGCTCTGTTTTTTTCCCGTCAGCAGAATCGTCACATCAACATTCACTTAACTTTCTGTCAGTAAAACTAGTAGTAAATGTCATATTCTGGTTATTTAATTTGTTTCAAAAGCAGGAAATTTCAGATATGGCTTTGGAATTAAAAAGTTTGGCCTACTGAAAGATAAAGTATCTTTTTAAAAATGTATTCTCTTGATAAATATTATCTTTTAGGCTCCTCGTTCCTCAGCTCACAAGCCTCCACTGAATTTACATTATGTTGATTTTTCTAAACAATAAAAGAAACAGAAACTATGATATTCTTTGAGCAGAAGAGGTCTTAGAATTATTTATTTATTTACTTTTGTTCCAACATCGAAATCATAGCGAAATTTTTCCGGCACTTACAGAAGATTAATTTAATTTTAATTAAGATAGTCTTTCACATTTGCGTTATTAATTCGGATCGATCGTCGTCGAAGAACTTTTTCAGTTGATTTAATGGCGCCATTTTAAATTTTACATGTAAAAAATCACATACAAAATTATTACCCATTCATTTCTGAAAAAACTAACGTAAATTAATGGAAGATTTGTTTTTTTCATATTCCAAACCTGGCCTTAATTTCGTAACAAGTCCTATAGTATTTAGAGTGCTCTGCCAGTGTAAATTTATATATACAGTTGAATATTTACATTTAATACATTTTATTTGATTCTGAAAGGAAAAGGAGATTAATTAATTTGCTGTTGATAATATAATTATCTGTGAAAGGTTTCTTTACTTTTGGTTTTTCGTTTACAATGATATATAGATAGGTTATCGCTTCCTTATCGAAATTATGACATTTCTGAGTGCCTAGCTCTTCTTCAAAGTGAGATGTGTAGTTTTCTACAAACCGAAGATATCCGTAGTTAATAGTTAGTGTATAACATTAAAACTCAAAACGAATCTATGTAACCAGTATTCACTTAACAATAAAATTTACAAAACACAATAACAGAAAATTTATCAATAAATGAATTTATGAAAAATTTCAAATGCCAGTACTTATTAAATCTAATATGGCTTTGAAACTTCCTAACAATATATATATATATATATATATATATATATATAGAACAATCTCTACTAATAACAAAGGAGTGTGCGTGTGTGTGTGTGATGGTGCTCTACAGTGCAGACCGCTGGACTTAGAGCTACGAAATTTGTCATGAACATTCTTTGGAAGATTGGAATGTGCAACTCAATGCCATTTTTTTAGAATTTTAATTAATTAAAAAATAATTGAAATTTTGGAATTTTTCCTTAATAACTTCTGAAAATATTACAGCAAAAACATTACTTTTACACCATCTGAAAGAGCAAAAAATTACATTTTCAATGATATCAATCAACTTGCAGTAAAATGTTTTCTCTAATTTTAATAACCTTTTAAAAAGGCTTTTTGGCATAAATTACAACAATATTTTTCATTGCTGCAACTCTATTCAAACAGTTTTCATTGTTTAAATAAATATTCATTTGCTTGTTTCTTTTTCATTGTTGAGAGCTAAGGTAATATTTTAATCTTTATTTATATGTTTAAATCAGCATAATTTCATGCAGCTAACATGCTGCTGGACGTTAAATGTGCCGCGACATTTTAAAAATTAAAATTAAATGCATATTTTCAAGAGGAATAAGAGAGTGAAGTTGATTCCGACAACGGAAAATTGTATGCGACGTGACACACACAGTTACTCGATTCTATTAGGGACGTTCATGCAGACAACGAATAGAATTGGTGCAAGGCTATTCAAAGAACATATGTTAAATATCTATCAAGATTTTAAATTCAAAAATACTTTGTTAAGGTAACCATGAATATCAATTTATACATAAGAGATTCAGTTGAAATTGTATTCCCGGCGACCAAGCTGGTCGCCGATGGCGGCTAGTATAGAAAATAGAGAAAAAAAGTACATGATAGTACAGAAACGAATGCATTTATTTACAATAAATCAAAAAATGAAAATGGAATTGTCTTACGTGAATCAGACTTCCATGTAGCTTAAAATGAATCAAAACAAAATCAAGACAAAATCTTCTCTTTTAGTGAAAATAATATCTCACTTTAAGTTGAAGCTATATTTCCTTTTTTCAGCTTCTAAGCATAAAAAGACATTAAGATAGTAGAATATGTATTACATTTAAGTATCTCGCGATGTTCTAAAATTATTATTCTCTCATTTCTAAGACAAAAAGAATGCATTCAGTTTGAAAGAACACCTCCAAACTCCTTCGAATCGCTGCTTCTTAATTATCATTTCCTAAATTATCTCTAGTAACTTCTTAACAAAGAAGATTCTCGTTAACAGGCGTCGCAAAAAGTGATGGCAAAATCACCTAAGAATGAGTTTCAACACTGCATTGCCTACGGCAGCCAATACAATCTTTACCCTTTTTTTGTGATTTCTGAACAATAATGCTATTCAAATTGTCTTCATCGAAGCTGCCTTTAATTGGCGAAGAGTTAGGGTTAGTTATTGAAAGAAGAAAGAGCAATCGATAGATGCGTAATGACTCCAGTAACGTAATAGC
>BGPR01010287.1:0-53155 GCA_013235015.1 Araneus ventricosus | reverse complement strand
TGAGAGAAAAGAAGGGACCCATGGTAATTGATTTTTTTTCTGGTAAGGATGAGATTCACTGAAAACGGGGTAAACTCTTATGTAACCAAGAAGGATTTTCTTTTCTCCATATTACTAGCAACATATTGTCTGCATGTAATAAATATTAGGTGCATTCTATGTCAAAATTAAGATTTGTATTGAAAAACATTTAAAATAATTTTATTTTTTGGATTGAAAATTTATACTAAAAGAAGAATTAAAAAATGATTTGGGAAAGAAAAATGAATTTTACTCATTAAAACATTTTCAATTTTTAATATCTTTTGCATATAGCAAGTTAACAATTTCCTTCTATAGATCATAATAAAATGTATAAGAAACATAAATTGGATTTATTTTTTCTTCTTCGTCTGATAAATATAATTTCATCTAGTAAGTAACTGTCTTTTCTTCCTTCTTTTGCTACGCTCCAACGTAATGACTTGACAGAACCGCATGTCACTCATTGTCAGAAGACCCTTCACCCCGCAGAGATAGTCTGCACGTCCGACCCCGTCCTCAGTCGACGCAGACGCACTGCTGGCCCGTCGGGCTCATAGAGTTAACAATGACGAAGGTCGGTCTGACGCACTGCTGGCTTCTTTTGAGGGGATTGAAAAGTTAAAATATTAATTTATTTACTAAACAACCTCGAAAATCAGTATTCACGAAAAGTTGAACAACGTTACTCATGTTCTACTGACCAAATAGAAATTTTTAAAAAATCAAAATTGCTTTCAACACTTTTAAAGAAATATGATAATGACTATAATATCTACCGAATCTAACACAGGAAATTTACTACTATCTGAGTTTGCTGCTTTTAATGTTGCTGACTTTAATTTGCTTTCTTTTATATTCTTTTTATTAAATTATAAATTTCTTTTCTAAAAAATTAGGATATAAAAAGAATTAGTTGAAATTCGATTAATCGCAAAGTCTTCATTCTCCAATCAAAGATCGAATCAAGAATCCTATTGCAAAATTTTTTGCGGAGTAAGCATTTATGCACATTGTTTTTCCTTCGGCATTTAAGAAATTTCGCACAGAAAATACAGTTAGTTGAGGCTAAAGATAGCAACTTAATTGGAAATTCCCGAACTAGAATGTCATTTAGAGATGTATATGCCGAAGACATTTCAGTCGTGAGATTTCTCACCGAAAATTTTTGTGGGTAGAAAAAAGTTTAAGAGTCTCAAAAATATTAGTCTCGTCTTTGGGAGAAAAAGATCATAACAACTCTATATAAGAACATTCATACAAGATAGGGGAACAAGACGCTGCAGTTCCAGCAAAATTATTTTTGATCGAGACCTCTGATGAATACAACTTTTAAAGCAGGCACTAGAAATTCCCGTGGCATCCTCGATCACTTGACTTCTCTTGGGTGCAAATGTGATTGTGTGGAGATTTGAAATAGCGAGTGTATCTATCAAAACCTTCTATTTCCTCCGAATTCAAAATTACGATTCAACGAAATGTGTTGGCACCGCATCCGGATATTTTTTACTCCGTTGTCGATCACCCCTGGAGGTGAATTTAGTACGTGGATGATAAGCCGCGAAATAAATGTTTTCTCGGTCGTGGTCGGGGTCTTGGTGGGCGGTTGAGTTACCTCCAGTCAGATGACGTAATGCGCATCCTTCGGGAGTGGTTCGACAGCTGATGGTTTTCAAGACTCTGATCTAATTTTCCAACTGTCGTCGTGGAGATCGCTCTTCGCTTGACCTCCTGTGTTTCTGTACGCCGGAGGTAGATGCCTTGTGAGTTGCGTGTCACTTTGCTGTCACTTGTGTTGAAACTGGTCTGCAGTGTGTTGTATATTGGGGTGATGGCTATGCTGAACACTTATTGATCTCAAAAATGTTAATATTCTCATTCATTTTCTGTATTTATTTGCTCTTTTATATCGGTCGCTTGTAAAATTACACAACAAAAATCCCACTTCATAGAATGATTATCCCAAAAACAGATTTTAAATTCAGTCTTTTTCGATATTTCTTTACAATTTTTTTAAATGTTTAGAGCCGTTTTGATCACGCGGTATACAATAATATTCTTTTCTGTACATAAAATGCTAAACTTTCGGATTTATTTCGTAACTCCTCTAAAGTTTTCAATCAATTATTATATGGAAATTTTCTGTTATATCATACATTATTCCTTTAAAATATTTAAAGCCTTTGTTATCCAAAAATTCTTTTGTAAAAGATTTTACCCATGATTAAAGATATTGTAGAAAATATGCTATATATTCAATTAATTTCAGCCTTCAGAAGCACCTCGTGCCTATATAATAATTTTATAAAGGTAGTATTGTATGTGTTGAGAATAGTGGTGGTGTCGAGGCGGGGGCACAAATATATTTGATGAACAGCCGCGATCCCTTCCTCCCCTCAATCTGTTTCTCTCCACAAGATCATTTCTACTCAGTCGTTTGGTTCTGTAAACGCTCCAAATGAGTATATTAAGACAGTATAATCTAAATATACATAAATATGATGAGTTTAACGTAAAATCTCGCAACATTCTACATTCACGACATCTGTTTTTCAACACCTAGTCAATATATAAACACGAACAGTAAGGCCCGGTACACACATGCTATTTCTGTCGGAAAAGTAATTAGTATAAAATGCCGGAGAATCGATTAACGAATTGAAGTACATTGATACGAGATGAGTAGTCCGCATGCACCCCATTCGAGCTGCGATGCGGGACAGTCATTACTGAGACATTTGCTGATCACGGCGAAAGTAATAAATATTTCTGTTTAAATCGTTAGCGACACTCTTGCTATTTGGGAGTTATTTTGTGTCCTACCACTAAGTATCAATGTAATTCTAGGGTGGGAATAGTATTTTACTTTCGTTCCCAGACATCGGTGGCCATTTGAAGATGGACACTGGTAGTGAACTGCCCGGATGTGGTTGAGAGGACTCACTGTAAAAATGTGGGGGGAAGGAATTCCAGATTTTACTAGGATGTATAACTCTGTGCGAATAATGGAATAACAGTTTTAGTAGAACAAACGAATAGAGACGTTTACTGTGTTTTTTAGTGACCGTGCGTTATATTAGCATTATTTACAGTAACAGTTAATTTGTTCAGAAATCAACTGAGCCAAATGAAAAACATTGCTGATATATTTTATAATCCCTCAGCAACATCAGATGCTACCTCAGAAGCTGGTGAGAAGATATTCCTCGCCATATACAAATCCTCTGCTAATGAACATAATTTAAATAACCATAGTTATGCAGCATTTCTGAAATCATCGACCAAGGTAAAATCTGATCTTTCTTCACTTCCTCCAACCAAAAGAGCGGCGGAGCAACACTCTTTTAGAGTGTACTTACCGATACAGCAGTGGCTTAATAACCAGTTACCTCCTGACCAGTAGGGGTGGGCCCGAGGAAACGATGGTTCCTTATTCCCAGTGACAACAAATGCCCCGGTAGCTCCTGACACTTTTCTTAACTTCATATTTTGTCGCTGTACAACTGGGTGTGGAAGACGATGTGGATGTTGGAAAGCTGGCATGCAATGCTCTTCTGTTTGTGGCACCTGTCATGTTATCTGTACTAATGGTGCATCTCCAGAAGAAGAGGAGTTCGAACTTTATCGAGGAGCAGAAGAATGGAATGAAATTTAATTTCGAAAAAGTGTCAAAAGTGATTATGCATATTTTCATGTAGGTATGTATAATTATATATATAATATTATGTTATAAATATAATGTTATAATAGATATCCGCCAATTTGAAATAAAAATTTTCTTTCTTAAAAATGAAGCTAGCTTTTCAACCACTTATTGTAATTCTCTCTCTATATTCTAAGCAATTCATCCTAAGATAAAAATGAAGGACTATTTTTGTAGGAAATTTAATGTAGTTTAATTTTTTTAATTGAGTATTTTTCGCTAGAACCCATAGTTTTCGGGATATTTAAGAAAAACTGACAACGCCCCCTTTAAACCCCCCCTCTGTACACCCGCGTAATCCCCACGGTCGGGGACTTTTAGCAAGTTGTTTAGGGCACTATTCCCTACAACTGTGCCAAATTTCAAAATTACAACATTTATTTTTTCTATTTTAACTTCTTTCACTCAACTAGAATTGATCTTGTGGATAGAAACAGATTGAGGGGAGGAAGGGATCACGACTGTTCATCAAATATATTTGTGCTCCCCGCCCCGACACCACCACTATTCTCAACACATATAATACTACCTTTATAAAATTATTATATAGGCATGAGGTGCTTCTGAAGGTTGTTGCTTCGGCATTTATTATTGATTTTACCATTACAATTAGGAATTTCAGATATACTCACTTTTTCAAGTCCCCATATCTTCTAATCTATTGGTGCTAAACTAAAGATGTAGGACTTTTTGTAGAGAATGTAATGTAGTTTATTTTTGTGATTGAGAATTTTCTCTAGAACGCATAGTTTTCGAGATACTTAAAAAAAGCTGAAAAAGCCCTCTTTATACCCCCTGTACCCCCCGTGCAACCCCCACGGACGGGGACTTTTAGTATGTTGTTTAGGGCACTATTTCCTACAACTGTGCAAAATTTCAAAACTACACCATTTTTTTCTATTTTTCCTTCGTTGCGTGGACTATTTAGGGATATTACAGTTCTTGATATCAAAGTTCTGTAAACTGATTTCTTTGATAAACCCTATTCTTCCCCAGGAATTAAAAATGATGTAGAAATAGATTTTGAGTAGTAATATGTTCTTGTTGAAAATCTTTATAGTTTCGAATAATTTTTATTTAATTAAAAATTTATTAAAATTCCTTTTCTATGTAATATTATAATTTTTTAAAAACTCTTTCTTATTGAAAGCCTAACTGCCAAGAAGAAACTACTTGCCAAACTTGGTAGTTATAGGTCCAACGGTGAGCCTTTTGGAGCAATTTCAACAATTTTTGAATCATGCTTGTAGCATGAAGCAATTTACAGATTGTATGCAATTCAATAAAAGTTGTTATGTTATAATGTTACTTCGGAAAATATATCTGAAGAACATTTCAAGCCACATTAAAAGCGCTGAACTTTAAAACAAAACCAAGGAATCAGATATGCTGTACATTAGTTTGTAGACCAAGTATTCTCTGTTTAGGTTTGAAATTATTTAAACCCGTTAAAAACTGCCTTCCCCTTTTTCTACGATATGTACAAAATAATATGTACAAAACTTTCCTCATCATATTTCTGGACATCGGGTTTCTAAACATGCCTTGTTTCGGGCCTCCATATTCTAAATCCTCTTCTATGTAATAGACGCTAATGACTAGCTAATATCCGCATTCTGCTTTCTCATCAAGTTTTCCGCGTTCTTGCTTTGACAACTACACTATGTTATACTCCCGATAGATTTTTAAGTGCCTTACTGAAAATTTCCTCTCTGCCCAGGCAGTTAATTTAGCCTTCCCAATATGGACTTAATGGGACTCTGCTTATCAAACAGTTGACAATGCTTACTAACTCAGCCCATAATTATTAAGGTAACTTCCTTTTATTTAAGACTAGCCAGCTTCGTGACCAGCTGGTTCGCCCGTTTCAATTACTTTTTACTTTTGTATTATTTATTAATTATAGCATTTCACCAGCGATAACTCAGGAAAAATGGATAAAAAAGTGTATTTTATTTTATTTCGCAGATAGTAAAATATATAAAGGAGTAATTTATAAATGTCAACGATATTATTATAAATGATGTATCACAGTTAAGGAAACATAAAAACTGCGTTTTAAATAACTCTCATTCAATTCATCTATCACTCACGGGTAGAATGATTAACGCTGAATAGGGTCAAGCAAGCCAAGCATGTTGGACACCGCTTTTGAACGAGTGGGTGACCGATTGGCTGTAAAAAGTGAAGGAGCAAAATATTTATATTTATCTAAAAGGCCCAGGAGTATAGGGGTGGACAAAAAAATTTAAAAATATAACTCAAATAGCAGTTAGTTTCCCGAATACTATTACTCTTTTCTAATTCGTAGTTTCAGGCAGCTAAAATGAAATAGAATTTTAATCTTACCTTAGAAAGTAGGGGACGAATGACCCTCCTCCCCTTCCAGAATCGTTGCAAAAGGTTTTAATTATGAATTTGCAGTATTTCTTCTTATAATGTAACGCGTCACCAAGCTTCCAATCTCTTTTCAGTGGTATAATAGTTTAGTCAATGAAGGAAAAATAGAAAAAATGGTGTAGTTTTGAAATTTGACCTAGCTGTTGGGGATAGTGTCCTAAAGGACATAGTAAAAGTCACCCCCCGTAGTTGATGCGTGGGGTACAGGATGTTCTCAAGAGGGAGTTTTCAGTTTTTAAAAAAATCTCGAAAACTATGGATTCTAGTGAAAAACAGTCAATTAAAAAATTAAACTACATTAAATTTCCTACAAAAAATGTTCTACATAATTTTGAAGCATCAATAATTTAGAAGATAAGGGGAAATAAAAGTGAATATATCTAACATTCGTTATTATAATTGCCACACTAAGAAGTAGAGAGTTGCTTCAAATTAGTTACTAAATCAGTAGCTGCGGTGTGTGGCAGTGCTGCAGGAAATGGATTCTTAAGATAAATAAACCAGAACTATTATAATTTATGAATGTGTATTTGTTAGTTTTATGACAAATTAGACGCAGCAGCTGAACTTTAAAGTTATTGAGGCAGCCAAACATTTAATTTGATTTACCTGTGATTTCGTAATATATATAAGTAGGCAACCCAATAGGCAGCTTTCCAAATTTACGACTTTTATGCTTTTCGCTCCCCTAATGCGTATTTACTCAAGTTTTTGCAATAAGGCAGTGACTATCGCTCTTCAGCTACGATATACAACCGGCAACTTCTGTTAGTGTTTGAGGTTCATCCTTTTTTGCCCTAGTTCTTAAAAGATTAATTGTAACTACTAGACCAGGGGAGGGGAACCTGTGGCTTTTATGTTTTTTCTTATGAGGCCTTATCAGTTATTTATAATTTGAATTCAAATAATATATTTTCTATAATATAATAATAATTACAGAACAATAACCCTTAAGATTCTGCTCGTGCCGCCTTCTGCCCAACATCCGAAATTTAATGAAGACTATCAATTCAAAGGCGTTTCCCCTCTCTGTTCTAGAATTAACTCAGATGAGTGAGTAGGTTGTGTTTCCTGCGTCTTGCTGTATACAATAGCCATCCCGAAACGACAATCATATTTAGTATATTTGGAAATAAAATAAACCATCGTTTCTTTTTGCGGAGCTGTGACGGCAGTTTCTCACATTTTATACAAGTGATCAACCCCACACAGAATTATATTTATGAATCAAATTTCATTGTTCTATGCGTATCTTTTTATTCTATGTTTGTATTATGTCAAGTGCATGTTCTGTATTAAAAAATCAAACTTACTTTTATTTATAATAAACAATTTTTTCAAAACAATATGAACCATATTTTATTTTTAGACGAATTTTCAATTCGATGTTTCTAATTGGGAACATTGGCCTGTAAACGGTTAAATAAAGAACCGATTTGGAATCTCTGAAATCTTGTTATGTTTGCACTGATTTATTATTACAAACGGCTACTGCTAGAATGTAGTTTTTTAAAAAATTATTGGTATCTTCATATAGCCTTTTATTTCTGCAATTTTCAATTGTATTTTAAGAAATTCTTGTTTTTATCAATATTTTTAAAATGTGAATGATAATTTGAATTTCCCATATAAAAATTAAATTATTCATACTCTTTTCTATTAATTAAATAAAGGAAGTTTTCCTAATAAGAATATTATGTAATGCTATTTTATTCAGAGTATCAAAATATTTTGATCTGTTTTAATTAACATATCTTGGCAAAGAGATGTACTTGTAAAAGTCTTTCTTAGAATTTTAATTACTAGTTATTGAAAAATATTATATTACAATACTAAAAAGTAAATTTCCCAACATTTTGACAAAAATGTTAAAGATCTTACCAATGATTTAGTGCGCAACTTTGCTGCTTCTCAGCTTTAGGTGATTTAGAATGGAAAAAGTAAGTTTATACACTGCTTTTAACGGGATTCAGACGTCTAAAACATTCTATACTAATAAAGAGAAATTCATAACAGCTTTTATTTTCAAAGTACAAGCATAAAGCTTAGTATCTTTAATTCTATGACCTAGACATTCTATCTCACGTTTTAAGAATACACACTTCTTAATATTTAACTATAATCCATACTCGGATGCTGTTTGCAAAACATGTTTCAATCTTTCAATACCCTGATTTTCATTTTCAGAAGAAATAATCAAATCATCTAAATAAATCATGACTATGTTTCTATAATGATGTCACAGGAAATACATTATAAATATACCTTTGAAAACCACTTGGGCTATTAGTCAGACCAAAATTCATCTTATTAAACTCGTATTGCCCAGTACCCATTACGAAAGAAGTATATTTCTTTGACGAAAGGTCAATGTCGATATGGAAAAAAAGCATTCTTATTATCTAAAGTTGTAGAAGCATTCGCAGACTGCAATCTGCCCAAAAAGTCATGAATCAGAGGCAATGGAAAATGCTCGCGCATTGTTATTTTACTTAATCTTCGGTAATCTATGCATAACCCTGACGACCCGTCTTTTTTCTTAACCAAAACAATTGTTGAACTATATTCTGATGTACTCTGGCGAATTATTTTTCTTTCAACCATTGCTCTATCTGTGCTTCATCTATCCGCTTTTCAATGACGGGTAAACGTCTGGGGGAAGTATTTACTGGTATATCGCGTGTTAAGAGGATATTCATTTTTACATATATCTTTGGTGTTTTATTCGGCTTGTAGTTACGAAGAAGATTTAGAACTTTTTTTGATATTATTTATTTCGAACATGCGTTAAGTCTATTTCCTGTTCATGAGTCATCACTTCTGCTACGTTTATCTGAAAAGAATTCGAGAAAGTATTATCTTGGTTTTGTAAATTTTTTTTTTCCAAAGACGATTAAAGTGCACTGATTTATGACATGACAGCCAACTACGAAATCGAAAGAAAAGGATGAATCGCTTACTACACAAATTTCATCTTCAAATTCTAAATCATCTATTAGAATTTTGGTTTTTAAATATTTCCCAGAGGTTTACTGATATATTTCCCAAACTTGTAAGTCTAATGCTAGATTGTTCCAATTCGGATATTTCGCCTAATTTGTCAAAACTACTCTTCCTGATGCATGTCTTTTGATTTCCGGTATGAATAAGCGAAACAATATTTGAATCGTTTATTTGATGAAAGGTTGTTTCATCGACTGTAACATTAGAATGTTCGTATTTCATTGGCCAATCTTTAGCAACATGATCCCCAAATTTATTAGACTTGAAACATTTGATTCCCTTAATTTTATTCTCACATACGCTTCATTTATGCCCGACAGCACCGCAGTTGAAGCACCGAATGATATTTAATTTATTATCCTTAAATTTATCTTTATATTCGCAGCTTTAATTCTATGCAAACATCGTATTTTCGATATTCTTTTGGATTCTATTGCAGCCTTCAGTTCGGGAATAAATATAAATTTCATCGTAATACAAAATTGTGAAAAGTTTCAGTTACAGTTTCGTCTTCGTCGTTGCTTCAATAATTCCAATCGTAGCGGCGTCGATAATCCGTCATATTTAGGCACAAAAGCGTATTGTCCAAGTTCATCTTTCACTAAAATTTATTATCAGGATCGCAACCAATTAGATTTGCACTCCAGTTATTCGTTATCATATAATACAGAATCGCATCCCACTTCTGGGAATAACAATTTACAGGCGATCTTTTCCCAGACAGCAAGGAGAGTTGGGCACACCTATTTTACTCACAGACATTTACTATACTCAGAATCAGCCTCTGTTTGCTCGACTTGCAATGAAGATATTTCTGTTCGGCACATATTAACGGAATGTGCCAAATATAACAATCTCAGGTTGAGATGGTTCAGCAAAGCTGACCCAAATTTGAGTGACTTGCTGGGAGATCCGCCCCGCCCTTTTCTGTTTGAATTCATTGTGGGTATTAGTTTTATTAATGTAATTTAGTTACTTTAGAAATTTGTGTTTTAACTTTAAATTTTTTACTTATTTTTATTAAGAAGCTTAGATTTTATGTCTTTGTTTGGCGCAGCTTGGCCAATCCTGGCCCTTGTGCCATAAAAAGGACTCACTCCCAGAGAGCAATTTTAGTTTGCAGGAATCTTAATCTTTAAATCTGCAAGCTTGCAACAACTTTGACACGGCAAGAGTGCAAGCGTGAAACAAGATTGCAGCACGTTAACGCAAGCTTCGAAGTCACCACGCGTCAAATTGCCACAAATTTTTCACGTCGAACTTATTGCAAACTATAGAAAAAACAGAGTATGAACACAACTTCAGATTAGAACACGTGACCTACCGCTTCCTAGCCTGACGCTCTAACCATTCAGTCAGCTAGACTCCGAGAGGAGAAGACTGTTCATGCTAATAGATCGCGCGTACGATTAATTCGATTAGATTATATTTCGATTCGATTTATACGATTTATTAAACTCTTTTCTTGTTTTCATTAATTTTTTTTATTTTGTGTTGTGAATATGATTTGAAATCAAAGACAGAGCGATTTTCGCTTATAACTACGTTTTGCTAGTCGAATAAATTATCAAATTAGGGTTCAAAAGTAATTACATTAAAAATGGGACAAAATGTAAGTTATTATTTTTCAACAAATTTGATGGTTTTTTAGGTTTAATTTTGTTTATAAACGTTAAAATTTCAATATTAAGAAAAAGACGATATAGTTTTCTTTAAAGTGCCAGTTCTATGTTTAGTAGAAAGATGGAAAATGTTTTTAAATTTTTTTTATAAAAAAGTTAGTTTTTTCACAAATTATCATTCATTTATTGAATTAATAAAAAAGAATTACGGTCTAGGAGATGCTATTAAAAATCGGATGTTTTTTAAAACAGTGACAAAGATTATCTCTAAGTGTGCTATCATCTTTGCAGCAAACTTGTTTTGAAATCGTGATGCGAAATTCGTCATGACATCTTCACAGCAAACTTATTTTGCAAGCGAGTGTGGTGATTCTGCCTCGTTATTTTGCAGCAGTTTTGCTACAACATCGACGCGTCAAATTTGCCATGACAAGATAATATCAAGTAAAAATAAAACTTGCTGTAAATGTACGTGCTATCTGGGTTGAGGCTTAATGTTAGGTTCCATAGAAATAATCACTCGATAGCTTTAACGATTATACTATTATATTATTATATTATGCAGAATTAAGATTACATTTTTAGGAAGCATTATTTACAATTAAAGATATGTACAATTGAAGAAGTTCTTCATTAATAGGCTTTTGGATGGCCCATTGTCGTCTTTAGTCCTTGCGGAAAAAACCATCTTCGTTAATACGACACGTACAGCGTTCCATCTCGTCTTCTATTCTCGGCAGCTTGGTGCTCTGACGTCAATGGCGATGGCAGCGCCATCTACAGGTACTCGGCTGGTGGCCAACACTACGGAGTTTATGCCATATAAATGAATTTATATATAAGTTTATAAACCAAAGTGTTGTAGCATAACAGGAAGTTCATTAATATACGAAGATTTAGATAATATGAATATTAACGATTAAAAAAATAACCTAGAATATTAAATGAAAAATTTAAAAGTCAGAATAAATTAACAAGTTCGTAATTTTATTATTAATACTAACATTTCATTAAAGCAAGAATGACCTTGTTTTCTTATAACTTCCACTAATTCAATAAATCCTTAAGTAAATAATTAGGCGAGAGTTAAACTTATATAAAACTACCAGCACTTTTAGATATCATAATTTTGACAGGGCAAAATCAAAAGTTTTAGAGAATATTCCGGATCTACAGAACGGTTTGATTCAACAAGTATTTAAGTATTGTAAAATGTAGATTATTAATTTTAAGATAGCACTTAAAGTGAGAAATAAAAATTCTACGAGCGACATTTATGCGAATGAAGAGAACTTCACTATCTAAATGGGTAGACGACCCCTTTTACATCGAGAACACAAAATGTTAAATATATTCCAATCTATTCATGATATATTAACAAATATTTAGATTTTGGTGTATTTTTCATAAGGAACTATTATATTTGACATCAAAGAAGGGTGCTTCTATTGAAAATTTTAAAGTTTGAACAATTTTACATATGTAAATGACATCTTATGAAATGTTTAAACATAAAATCTTTTATAATACGTTATTTCCTGTAAAAATTTAGTTTTACAGCTTTCAACTCTAATATATTTCCTCGTATGTTGAATTCAGCTCACGTAAAATCCGTACTCTTATTCCGATGACTTAGCGTGAACGCTACACTCGATTTTTCAAAAGGTTAGACGATCTTTGCCAATTTTACTATAGGTTAATATTATATATGTTCAAATTAACAATTAATATCATTCGTAAAGTAAAAATTTCATCCCTTATAATTTGGACGTTTAATGGGTTAAGCTAAATTGTTATACTCTTTCGTAGAACTAAGAAGTCTAGAAATGTTATATCTAGCGAACTGTTAATAATTTCAAATATTCTCCTATAAATCAATGACGTATAATTTTCCGATTTTTTTTCACTATGGTATATTGCTAGTGAGCGCCCCCTAACACTTGATTGTTTGAGACCCAAAAGTACATTCCACGGTGATTTGTACTTTCTTGGTTGTTTTCTGTCACTTCTGAGAAAACTACCCCGAGTTCCGAAACACATTGTGTAAAAAAAATTAATCGGAAAGCTAACACAATATCCCGATTTTTAAAAATTAAGAAAAATTGACACCAAAATCATTAATGTAGAACTTAAAATAAAACCTGTATAATCCGTTTCATGAATGCGTTGCTGATTATCTTCCTTTCCTTTAAAGATATATTTTTAAAAAATTTTTTTCAAAAATGAAACAGGAGTTTGAAATTGCCGTTAGAGTGACGTAAATCTTCATGTCTCTTCTTTATTCCATATACACGAATATAAAAAGACAGTTAGTTAATTATCAAAACCTCTGAATTCTAGTGCGTTTCCTCTCCTTTTAGATCTCCGAAAAGTCTTTAATTGGTACTCCCTTGCTGCTTTCCGGTTTCAGCTGCTTAAAAAGAAATCAGTGGGAGTATAGATGCTCATAAATTTTAGCTTGAACGTTCGGCATTTGTTTTGTTTTTCATAAAAGCTTGTTTTCTGGGCAGTCATGAACAAATGCGTGGATCGAGGTTTTTCGAAGATGGCATGAATGTTCTTTCAAGACATTTGAAAACGTATGTGTAAGTATATTTATTTTTTTATTCCGTTTCCAAATGTTGGTCGTATCAACATGGTAGAGGTTTTAATAGTTCCGTTTTGTGTGATTAATCGTTTTATTGTAATTCAGTTAATATTGATAAAAACAGTCATTTAATTATAATTTTTTAATACTAATAAAACATTATTTGTAATTTAGTTAATATTGGCAAGAACAGACGAAATGATTTTAATTGCGTAGTTAATCCTTTTAGCTCGTAAGGAATTTCGTCCTAATCGTCGTAATCCGTCAAAATCGATATAATCCGACCAGAGGTGTGGAATTGTATAAGGAAAATTCAATATTACTGTTCGAAGATTCAACGACGAAGAACGGTTTGAAATTATGAAATTCTAAGGTTTATTAGATCGCACAATTGTAGTCGCTGAAAAGGGAAAGTTTTTATTAAATATCAGAGTAAAAAACGCAGATTGATAAATATGACTTATAAGTCTGGGCGACAGTAAAAAAGTTTTGACTTCGTAATTTTTTCAGCACTACAATAACAGATCAAATCAAATAAAATATAAATTTTCATGTCGTTTAAAGCATTTTGCAAAATCGAAGTATATACAAATTTATAACGGCTCAGAAATTAGCTATTTGGCCTCGTTGGACATCCTGCATATAGTTGCAAAAGGCAATAATATAAAAAAACAATCAACGATATGTATACCACTTATTAAAAAGAGATTTATCCTAAATCAATAGGGTGTAAAATTCAATGCAATTTATACATGATAGTTAAATTTTTCATTTGGCACTGTTTCGGGCAGTAGACAAACCCCTGGCAACCGTTTTGAATACAGATATAATAATCGTTAATTTATTTATTGGGTAATGCTGGTTTATAATAATCTTGTTATTTGCGACTTTTGTATGTAGTTATTCTAATGCCGCCTGACAGGGATTTTCGTAATGATTTTCTATTACAAAAATAAAACAAAAACAATCTGCAGGAGATGTTTACAACCTCACCCATTTTACAATACGATTATTTATTTTACGGTTCCTTAAAATGTCTACGGATATATTTTGCACATCCTGTTTTGAAAATTGTGAAACATTAAGCGTTTAAATAGTTTTACACAGGAGAGTAAATAACTGTTGAGTCAAAATGAGATATAAACTATGTATAATTAAGAAAATAGAATTAAAAATATTTAAAAAATGTACCACTTTTAATATTGCATAAAATTCTGTATAAAATTTTAAAACTTTTAATTTCCCGTCGTTGGAAAAACACAAGAGCTGCGATTTCTTTAAAATAAAGTCTAGATTTTTATATCTGGGCTGGTAGATGAAAATTAGTGTTATAGTCATTTACTATGGTTGTGACATGAATAAGTGAATTTTACAATATAAGAAGCTAAAAGTTCTAGGATTTGATTATTAGTACTGTCAGATACAGCAGAGGAATAAGAACAACAATGTGTTACTCATATCCCTGGCCTCCTCTCAACCTACAGAAGAAAGAAAGTTCCGAAGTTGAATCCGCACAGTGAAACAGCATCAAAGATTGAAACATCAGGGATATGAGATGTATTAAACAACTTATTCCCATTTCACCATTTCTGCATGTTTGAAAAATATATCAGTGTTGAGAACATTCAAGTTAGCTATTATTTTTGACTTGTTGTAACTAAGGAAGAAGACATACAGATGATTCAAGCTTGCATGTGATAAACGACAGCAGCGCCCTTATTTGCGGAAATTCGAAGCAATGCTTCGTGTCCTCCCATTTCCAACGAAAATGACGCCAGGTTGGATCTTTGGTATGGATAAATGGAATCTTTATTGTTGCATATTGTATATTCCGGATTTCTAATTTTAATTTTATTTATTATATCAGAAAATAATGACAATCACATTTGGAATAAATCGATGATATCTGTAAAATATCTATTATTGAAGATTACTCGAGATGAGAACAAATATGTTCAAAATGCATTTCAATACTTTTACCAAATTTGATTCAAAAGAATTATGATCATTAATTATTTTGTTGCAATAACAGTGACATTTTAAAATGCTTATCACATGGAATAATCTGACAAAATATACATGATATAAATTAATTAAGAGTTCCACAAACTTGTGCGTTTATTTTTTGAGCCCCGTGTTCACCTTCCCCTAGAAAAAGAAAAAAAGTTGAGTGTTCTTTCGAATTTCTCTTAAAAGGATATAATGCGACGCGCTTTCATTTAAGTGTCGTCAATCATTGTAGAAATTCGAGCACAAGTTTGAATATTTTTCCTAGGCAATTTTGACACAATTTATTATTCCTGATGTCAACATCACTTTCCAAATTTTATTTTTCAGGTTTGTTGCAGATTTGAGTTTTCGCGTTCACTTGGCAGATAGACAGACAGTTTAAGACCTTTGTTTCAAAATTTGATACTCGCTCGCAATTCAATTGATGAAGCTTATGACCAACATTTATCTATATTTCTCACAGTGTTTTCAGGTTATTGCGTCCACATGCATGTTGACGGAGAGACAGAAAAAATTAACGTCGGACGATTTCGTCTAACATTTGATTAAAATCTACAATTTTTTTGAAATTAGTAGCATTTTCTAGCCTGTCGCATTTTTAAACCTCTGAGCGTTTCACACGTATTTCTACGTCGACCTTGGACTATTCCATAAGCGGATAACACGCATTTCAACGTGTGGTCAGAGATACGCCGAAAGCGGTCAGCCCGGAAATATACGTCTCTTGTGAACTGTCTCTAAAGCGAGATGAACGTATTTTTTCCGAATTTCTTCCCCCTTCCGTGGTTTGACATTTTGATTGATTAGCTGGGTAGGGTAGCGGTCGACACAATGAGTGCTGATAAGAATGTACTTACTGCAAATTAGAGATACCACAGAATCCAAGACCCCACACCCCTATAGCTTGGGGCATTTTAACGCTATCTGCATTGAGGTCTTCTTTCAGAAAGAAGGTCAGTTTTGGATTTTTTTTCTAGTTGTGTGTGTCCGAATTTGGATTCTGTATAAGTCCGGTTTAATATTTGTCAGCCTGGATTGAAATTGTATTATGTTTCAAGTGTTTTCCCTGTAATACACTTATGTTATATAAGATTTTATTTCAATGCATCAATGTTTTAATCAAATTGTTAAGTAAAATAGATTTTGTTGCCCAATCTCTTTCAATACCCCATTCAAGCATAGAAAAATTTGAGAAGCCTGGGGTGATAAGAAAAGAGGGGGGTTGTTTATTTCGTTATATAACATTGAATTGAAAAAAAAATAACTAAGGTTTAGGTGTGATTTTTTAAAACTATAGCAGTTTTTTTTCTAGATGAGTTTTCTATATTACACTACTTAGAATTTCTTTTAAATTCATCAAAATGAAATAAATTCCGAAAAAAAAAACAATTATTTTTTCAAATAATTATTATTCAATTTATTTTTTGCTCACTCTGAACAAACATTGAAACAAATGTTAAAGAAAAGGGATGAAAATTTTATTTTTTATGTTTTAAAATATTGTATTTTTGTTAGAGAAAATTTTGGTTTACATGGAAACGTAAAAAATAATATCAACTAAATTTAACATTTCAGTGATCTTAACAGACTTTTAGTTATCTTATTAAGAGTCTGATAACATCTGCAGTTTAAGTTTATTTCAATAGTGAGTGAAAATGTTTATTTCTTTTTTAAAATGTAAGAACACAAAACCATTTCTAAGAAAATATCAATGCTTACTTCAATGATACTGTATTTATGCACTAGTTCCTTGAGCGTTATAGTTTTGCTGATATGCATTCTTCATTAAGTGATCAAATCTAAATGCCTGAATTGCATTGCTTTTGGTAGCTCTTATGCCAATTGCGAGCTGAATTTTAATAAATGCTATGAGACAAGAATCCACTAATATGTGTTACAAACCTATGATGAATCCCGACACGTTATTAACGAGTTTGAAGACAGTACTTCTAATAATAATAGTAGTCTCAGGCATTGAATTATTTCCAAACGCCACCGTCACATGCTAGACAGTGTGTTTTATCACAATATCTTGTGTGTGTGTGCTGTGATTTGTAAAGTATAATTTTTTTAAATAAAATTCTGATTTATATACAGGTTTTTATTTTCATTCTGAACTTTAATGGATAATAATGAGACTCTTATTTATTTTCCAAGCTGTATGATATATTTGAATTAGATCTATAATTTTATTTTTTAAGAAAAACAGTAAAGTGTCAGTTTTATGTTAGTTAAATTTCCTTTATATTTGGTATGAAAAGGCCCAAAAATGTTTTTGAATATCACACTGATAACGTCCAAGACATTTATAAATTGTGAAAAGGCACCTGATTAATTTCGAATAGGTGTTAAATTTTTCTCCTTATTCTTTGATTTTGCGAAGTTTGCAAAAAATTGTCTGTAGAAAAAAAAATTCAATAATATTTTACTTCGTAGCTAGCGCATTTTCGTAAAATTGATAGGAAAAAAAAGTTTGATCTTTTTTACATTCTAGTAAACGAAGTATACAAAGAGAAAGAATTATAATCGTTGATCGTAAATTTTTCAACACGAGATTTTGACGAATCTCCAGTTTTTAGACCTCCCCGAGTCCGAAAAACACAATTTTGGAATTATGTTTGTGAACACAATAACTCAACAACGGTTAGAGTTAGAAAGAAGGAATCTTTTCTATGGACTTAATACAAAATTAGTATATTTCAATCAATTTTTGGATAAAGTCCGTCCAAGGAAAATTTGTATGTTAGGGTTCATATCAACACGATAATTTCAGAACTTAAACAGCTAGATAGATAAAATTTGGTACACAGTTTTAAAAATTAGGAATGTAGGTCCGTATTAAATTTTGGACGAAATCCCTCGACGCGTTAACTGTCTGTTGGTTTCTGTAATCGCATGCTTGTGAACACGATAATTCCTAAACTCAACGACTTAGATAAATGAAATTTGGTATGTGGTCTTTTAACCCTAATTGTCCAATTTTCGTTTCAATCGGGTAAAATAAACTTTAATGCCCCTGAAACTCAATATGCCATTACATTTCGATAAAAAAAAACTGTAAATAAAGAATTAAAGGGGCCGTTCAAATATTACGTAAGCATTTTTTTGGTATTTTTTACCCCCTCCCCTTGTCAGCAAAAATAAGCAAATCGCAAACCCCCCTCTTATAATTACGTAAGCAAACTGCACCTCCCCGTTCTTTTTTTTACAAAACGCATAACAATAATAATCTAATTTTAAAAATTTTAGGATTTAATTCAAATAAAACCAGCGGGAGTGACCTCCCCTAAACTTTCTCGTATACTTCTCAAACATTTGTCATTTCCCTTCCCCCTGCGTGGATAAAAAAATCGAACCTTCTGTAACCCAGAATTCAATGACTATCAGAAGGTTTTTCATTGTAGATTATAGTGATAGTAAAATATTTAGGTGAAAAATCATATTGAAAGAGATGCGTATGTATTAAAAGTAAGCAATATTTATTTTCTATCAAACTGTAGCCAATGCACAAGCTCCGTGTGCAGAGGAGAAAACAGTAGAAGACCTCGTTCGTTAGCTTGCGCATGCGCAGAGATTGCTTCCAGTACGCAAGTAAAACAGGGGAAAAGTGATGTAATCCTTCCGCGTGCACAGAGATTGCTACCAGTACGCATGCGTATGGAGAATCGGATTAGAAAAATTAATTATGCAATTTGAACGCCTTTTTCGTTACCGATTGAAACGAAATTTGGGCACAGACCTATAATTAATATTAGCAAACGTCATACCAATTTTTATTTATCTAAGCCAAAGGTTTTAGGAGATGTAATTTTTACAAGTACGCGATTATACAGACCGACAGACAGTCAACCCTTTGACGGATTTGCCCCAAAATTTTATACGGACCTACATTCATGATGATAAAACTGTGTACCAAATTTTATTCATCTAGCTATTCAAGTTTTTCAGTTATAGTGTTCACATGACCGCGGACAGACAGACTTCCCGTGGACGGATTTTGTCCAAAATTTGACAAAAACCTAAAACTTATGTTTAAAGACCACATACTAAATTTCATCCCTGTAGCTCTAATAGTTTTCGAGTTACCGTGTTCACAGACAGACATAATTCCAAAATTGTGTTTTTCGGACTCAGGGAGGTCTAAAACATGGAGATTCGTCAAAATCTCGAGTTCGAATTTTTTGACGATTACAATTTTCTCTTTGTATACTTCGTGTACGAGAAAGTAAAAACTGTAACTCGGCTTAAAATGAAAAAAAAAAAATGTATGTTTATATTTCCTTACAATTTCAAGTTTAAGCTTACAAAAATCAATTTTCTTTTGCCAAATTTATCTTTTTTTTCAAATTTAATTTTTTTAAATTAAATTATTTGTGCAAGTTACAAGAGATTTTCGGAAATAAAGTGATTTTAATATCTTACGTAAGCATCACTCATACTCCCCTTCCTCCCTTGTCAGCAAAAATAAGCAAATCGCATATCCCCTCTCCCCCCCCCCCTGGGTGCTTACGTAATATTTGAACGTCCCCAAATTTAATTTTGAAAAATTTGCGACTGGATGCTCTAGTACCTGGACAATAGTATCAAAGTTTCAAATTTCAGGTGAATTAAATTTCCGTTTATTATAATAGAAGATAATCTCTTGCGTACTAAATAAAGGTATATGAATAAGCTATTTCTTCCAATATTTAGCGCATTAGTTTTCAAAATGTAACCTTTAGTTTGAGAATTATTAACTCGTTCTCTTAAAACGCATATGTAACGAGTTTCATTACAAAAGGCTTGTAGCATATTATTTTATTTAAAACATTATTCAGGGTTAAGAAGGTTATTTATAATCCTTCATATATATTGATTATCGTTGGCTATTTTGGAATATAGATTATTATGTGACTATCTATATAATAAGTGTTTATGTGCATACAAAACGGATTAATCCAGTTAAGCGCTGTTTATATTTGTGATCGGCTCTAAATTTTCTACCTTTTACCGAATACTAAATCAAGAAACAATATGAAAAGTTTTATAGTGCCAATAGAGATTAGTAAAATATATATATATAAATGGCATTGTTGTTGATCTTTAAAATTTGGAAAATTATTTTTACATTCGTAGACTAATATACTGACGTGTAGACTGAAAATAAATTGAAGTCAAGAATATAAAAAAGACAACTAATAATATGAAGTACAGCCAATATCTAAAATACAACTATTAATAAACAACAAATAAATTGAAGTCACAGACATCTAAAGAATATCAGCTTTCATGCAACTTCAATGATGTTCATATTTTTAGAAACTCACAACATAAAAAATAAGTAATATAGCGTTCATTTTTTTGGCCCAACGGTCTGGCATTTGTCTGGTGTAACGGCGTTTATTTTTGTCATCTGGTGTTATGGACACGGGCAATATGCAGAATGAGGGCATCTTGAAGATATTCAGTCACGCCACAGATGGGATCTTCCGAAAGCAATTATTCCAGGCCCAGATAAATACCCCAGAATTCCCCTGGCACTGTAGTTTGAATAGGTTCCAAGCTGAATAGAACAGATTCTTGCGGTTATCCTCTCCATGGGGGGTGCTAATCGTTCCTAGTTCAGAGGGGGGGGGAAGAGACTCGATCTGCAGCTCTTTCGGAACATTTTCTGTTGGGAGGAAGGCACACTTTTAAAACAGATAAAGGTTCTTCAATCGCTCGCTTTTGGAATCGCTTTACAAAGAAGACCGAACCACTCAGAGGGTTAAGATAAGTGGTCACGAAAAGACCGACCAACAGAAATTATTTCAAAAACTCTGTGTTTTGTTAATGATATATTGTTTTATGACATCAAAAATGAGTGTTGTTATTGAAGGGTTTGAAGTTAGTGCTATTTTAAATTTTAGATTACCCCTTTCGAAGTTCTTAAGATATTCCCTGGTGATCGTAATATTATTAATAAAACAGCACGACGGATACATGTAGTGTACAGGAATGTCATTCTGAAAATTGAAGATACTTAAAAATAAATTAATAACCATTAACGAATTTAGAGTATTGCAGTAAACATAAAATAGTACGATATTTTAATTGCCCGTAGGTTTTTAAAAAATATAATTGTATGTTGTCTACCCAAAAAAACTTTTCATCAGTGTTTTTTTGGAATGTTTCATTTTTTTTAAGTTTGTGAATAAACTTATAAAATAAGAGTTCATTCAATCATATCTGGTTAACAAATATCTCATTATAGCAACACTGGAAACATTAAAATTTCATGCTTTAAAATAATAAAAATACCCTTACAATTTTGTTCTGGTATCACATTGTTGGTAGAAATTTTTTGGGTGGATCTTTGCAATTTGCCAAATTCAGGTGAAAGCGAATGGATAAAATTACATATGTTCTCAGGCGCTCAAAATATTTGTTTATTCCCGACTAACGAGAAATATAAATCTCTGAATATCGGTAAAATACTTTGGGATATATAAATGTTCCCTGGACTATTGGAACTATTTTCCATCAGTACTTCAAAGTTTTGAGTAGGAGAAGTTCTTCAAATATAATACCGTAGGTTGCTTCATTGTTGTTTTTTCAGAGTGTCGCAACGACTAATTTGATAATTACCGACTGTGTATGCTCTGTTTTCGGAACATATGCAATTTTAATAAAATGTTAATTGATTTATAAATCTTGGTAAAAAAAACTATTATTTCCTTACAAAATTACTTAATGAAGGCTACTGGAGCAAAACTGCACCAGTGGTGACGACGAATGGGATATAATTGTCCCTGTCCTAAAATCAATAATTTTTTTTGTTCTAAAAAAAAAGTTTTTGTTTTGGCATTCTAGTTTGCCCTAATCAGAGATTATGCTATCAAAATCGCTGCGTCATTGATAAAAAGAATAAAGTACAAGAAAAACTTCACGAAATTGTTAAAGTAAGAAGTCAAGGATTTATCGACTAAGAAAGGCAGGCTTCTCATGTTTCTAGTCATGCAACTGTGTTGTAGTTCTGATTTAAATTTGTATTCTTTTTAACTTATATTGTGAATTTTATCTGATGAACCCCTTTTCTTATCCTTAATTCATAGACGAAGAGACTCCAGCAGTGGTCCCCTTTTGCTGCAAAAAAACTTACGACTGTCTTCGAGACTTTTTATTTAAGTTTTTCCAAGGACTATTCAATCGCTCTCTATATAAAAGTATATTCCCATCTTCGGGGTGAGGCTCCTCGAGTAAGTGTATGGAAGCAGCCAAATACGTAAGCGAGTCTCTTTTTCCCTACTGTATATCGTAAATGATGAGATGTTGAGTTATCTCCTCTCCGATGACATTATGTACCTGCCGCAAAAGGGGTTGGGCCGAGAACCGTGATAGATAATAGAGCTTCACTGAAAGTTTCCGACTGACATCGAGAAGACAATCATTCTGCTCATTACAGATGCTTTGAGGGTTCGGGTATGTAAGGACTTCCGACTTGCAGTATGTAACAGTAGAGATATAGAAAAGGTACTCATGTAGTTGGATTCTCAGTGAACATTTAATTTGTAAGCAGCATTTTCACTGTAAGGTGTTCTTCAAATACTTGAAAAAATTCTATACCCATTACGAATTTAGGTTATTGAAATAATAATACTTAATAAATATAATTCAATTATTAGAAATATGATTATCCTTTATATAATATATATTTTCTTTTCAAGTTACACTTTCATCCCTAAACGGATTGATAAATTTCAACACGGAATGAGAAAATTAACTAAAATTATATATATATTTTAAACAAACATTTATGAATCATTAGAAGTGGATCATTTTTATAACTTTATCATTAAAAACATAAGAATATTATTCATATATTTTTCATCTTTTAAACTTCCTAACGTATGGTTGTAATTTCTTCTATGCTCTCACATACGACTATTTTGCTTTACTTAGGCTTATCAATTAAATAAAATTTATGACGGGAGGCTGTCTTTTCGAACAGCCGCTGATGTTAAAGGCGTAGGAGTGCATTACATGCGTGATTCTTTTGTTTCTCGTAAGTTTTTAAGTTTAAGTAATTTTTTGTAACTTATGTTGTTACCTTTTATCTTTAAAGTAAGACATTAGTTATGTTTTTACCATATGTAGTTACCGAGACATAGAGGGTATCCCATACCAAGTTTTGGCGTTTGAATCAATTTTCTTCTTGAGACCCCAATGGAATGAATGTTAGTCCTACTTTAATACTTACTCTTATCTGTGCTTCTATATTTTTACGAATGATAATGACTAGTTGCGGCCTGAAAAAGTTCATATTCTCACCTCGTCTACTTACAAAACATGACGCATTTTTATTAATCATCGTTTACTCAATGAGGAAAATTAGAGCATGCGTTGGTACCTTTAGCCAATTGGGAGCCAATCCTTTTTTCTAGCTTATTTCTCTTTTAAAATATGGCGTTCATATAGAAGGTAGGTAGACAGACAACACTAAGTTAATAAATTGTATCAAAATTAAGCTATGGTGATGTAAAACGGAAGCCCGAACTTCAAACACTGGATTCTAAATTCAAGTTTGAGGCATCGACAATTTGGAGATGAAAATGCCTGTAGACTTAAGAGTTTTTTCTGTAAATATTTCCATTCCGACAAAGTAAAGAAAAAATTCTGAATCTCCATGCGAACATTTAATGATGATCCTTGTAAGTTCGGTTTTCATGGCTGCTTCTGAATGCATTGAAAACTGATCCCGCTGTATGAAAGGAAAAGCCAAAAATTTATTTTGGTTTTATGAAAAATGAATTTTACCGGGTTTATTATAACTCCTTTCCATACATACTTAATAAGGTTTGTGTCAAAAGTTATCCAACTGTAAATGTAAATTTGTCGGAATTTAACAGTTTTCTTGCCTCTCCTCTTTATAAACTAAAAATTAAGAGAGTGTACGGGCACACATTAGCTCTCTTATAGAACAAAAACATTAAAGTTTCGTATTTAAGTACTTAATTTTATAGTTACATCTAAAAAGGAGTAGGTAAAATTATTTTTATCAAATCAGAAACAATGTCGACGATAAAATTGCAACAATGAGTAGATAAATTTTAAAATTTTAAGATATAAAATCTGTGAATTGCCGATATCTGAAATGAAATCTGATGATAGACTCCCGTTTTCGTAACTTATCCAGAGATCGAGGGCGTCAAACGAAGAATAACAATACTAATAAAATTCTTTTACCCAGAATTTTAATTATTTATTTTTTATTTCGAGGTTTATGTTCCCTGTGAAACTTGTAAACAGTACTGTAGTATTCTGTCGTTATTAAAATGTTAGTAAAATCCATGACACTCCATCAATTGCATTTTTATAAGGTTTTTATCTTATTTTTTCTATTTTTTTCATATCCGATTTTGATATTCCGATGTGTTTTTATACTTTGGTTTAAGCAGCAATTGAGACTGAGTGCATAGAACTGGTACTGGTACTCCATAACAACAATTAAAATACATTCTCCAATTCCTGATGTAACCAGACTAAGGACAATTCTACTATAAATGTGAAGAAATCAATCCGTCCACAACAGGCAGAAAAATCTTAGTACCGAGCAATCGTATAGTGGTTAATTGTTAAATAGATGACATGCCTTTTGCATCAGTCTATTCGGATTACTGCAAAGAGAAAAAATGTACATGATTAGAACTATTTTAATGAAACAATAGTTAAAAAGAGCATGCCAGCAGAGTTTTCTCCCCAGTAGCAACCCAAAAGATAAGTTCATTCTCCGTTTACAGTTTCAAAAGCTTCAACCTCAGACAGTTGGAACACCCCCTCCAACAATGTTCTCGTTACTCAAGAGCACAGGGGTTGGAGCAGCAGCAAGTTTTCCGCCCAGGCCAAACTTTCAGTACCTGCCGTTTCTTTACACGTTAAATAGGACATATAAAACTTCAAAATAAAAATAAATAAGTAAAATAGCCTGGATAAAAGCATTTTGTCAGTTATGTAATTCGTCGTTTAGCGCCCTGGATCTGTAGAGATAAGTTGTGAAATCGCGCGTCTACTACAAGTTTTTAGTTTCAGATATCGGGGATTCACCGACAAACGCAAATACGAATTATCACATTCGTTAATTTTTTGTACGTACAATGAGCTAGGTAGGGTCGCCGCTCTTCTTAATTATAATTGTTTCCTCTGTTCTTCGTCGCTCAATTCGAATAAGAGCCTCAGGGACTGACCGTCACCCTTTAGAAATGCACGAGCTCTCCCCCTTTACATTCCTGAGAGAGCTTGCCGCAATACATGGTGCACATAGTCCAGGCGTACCAGTCACAACTTTGTTGGAATGTTTTTGCATTTATTACTACCAGGATTCCCCGAGTAAAAATTTTAAATATATAATTTTTTTATAAACATTTTTATTTTTCAGCGTTTTCTACTTAGAGCTAATACACTAAAACCAAAGAGGCGTGAACTTTTCATTCTCTTCAAAATGTAGTACGATTTATGCAAACTTTCGAAATAGTCAGTTGTTCTTACAATCACTTCATCGTTCGATGAAACGTTCTTTCCTGGTAGCCATTTTTTCTTGTAGGTGGGAAGGTAGCAATCCGAAGGCGCTAAATAAATAGAATAGTAGGGATGCCGAAGAACTTATAAGCGTAAATCGAGTAGTTTCAAACAACTACTTCCTAAACCATTATTTAAATGAATTTTAAACGTTAAAATTTTAAACATAATCCATTCATTGATGCTTTTTTTACTATACAGATGTTTTCTTCTTTCAATTTCAAACTATTTTTAAAGATGCATTTTTAGTCATAACTACGACATGACGTACATTTTCGCCAAATTTTTAGTTTGTAATTTGAAAAGGCAATACAATTTTGAAACTCCAAGAAAATTATATTAAGTCTGGAAAACGTTTGACACGAATCAGTCTAAAAACAAGTAAAAAAAGGAATTAAACATACAAGCGATTTTGTCTAATGTTTCTATACAGCGGGAACGTATTTCAGTACATTTAGAAGTATCCCTGATAACCTTGTATACAAGGACATATCTTCATTAAAAATTTGCACGGAATTTCCTTTGATTTTACTTCATCGTGTACTCAGCATTTACAGAGAAAGTAACGTAGTGATCAAACGTTTTGATCTCTATATTTTGATGATCTACACATTTTAGATCTCCTGTATCCAATTTTGGTAATAACATCTGTTGCCCAGCACGTTTGTGACAGCCATAACTCACTGAATTGCTGACGTGTTCCGAATTTCGAAACTGATTCATAGCCTTGAGTTAAACGTCCATCTATACTCTATGTGAACACGATATCTCAAAGAAGAAACCTGCTAGAAAAGTATTTGACATCGGAATTGTAATATTGAGTCAAAGTTTCGTCCTAATCGGCTAAAGTTTCAAACTCATGTTCGATTTCTTTCATTCTGTAAACAAAGCTCAACAGAATGCGCACCATACTGAGTATCTATACGAGAAATTCGAGGGGCCACGCACTTTGTTTTTATTCCTTCCGGGGGCCACAAAACGAATAAAATAAACTCACGAAATTTTTCATTTACAAGGCGATGGTACAACTTGGGAAGTTCACTTCGGGATGAGACCTTGCATACCTTTAGGGTGTAATTCCATTAAAATAATAAAGGGTAATTGTCTTCCAATAAGGGGAAAATAGTGATAAAAATTTCGGCACATCTTATAAACCAGTAAGATGTCTCGGTTAAGAAGAAGCAAAGTTGCAGGGTCGATAGAGTTCTCGCTTGTTAACCTTTATTCAGGGTTCAATTACCACGTCCACTTTTTTTTCTTATTTTTTCAAAATATTTTTTGAAATTAATAATTTTTAATTTAATTAAAAATTTATTAATATCTTTTAAAAAATGTTGATAATTTTTTATGCATTAAATAATATTTTATTTGCACCGTACTTGAATTATAAGTATAATTTCAATTTTAAATCATTGAATAATTATAAAAATCAACTTTAATGGTGTCAATAATAACTATAATTAATATTATCAATGAAGGCCAATAAAATTTTTAAATTATTCGATTATATTAATTGCAAATTTCGTTTTAACTTAAGGGAACTAACAAAATAGATCTACCCGTGTTTTTTAAAAAAAATTATCTGAAATACTCACGTTTGCCTTAAAACACGTTAACTGAAGAATGCAAAATACTAGAAGAAAGACATTTCACACGATTTCTTTGCACTAAAATTGTAATTCTCTGTCAAATTTTGGATATAATCTGTCAATGGGAAGTGTTTCTTGCTTGGATGTGATAATAAATGGAAAATTTAACGGTCTAAATTATTGAAATTACACCTTTAGTATTATCTGCAAAATTGTATTTAACTTAAGTTCAAATCAATCACAGAATTGACTGGCAGACTGTTTACAGCTTCGTGAGCTGAATTTCGTAACAAGCAATATGAACGAAATTTGACACGTGGTATTTTAGTACCAGTTGTAAATTGTATCAAATTTTGAGCACAAGTGTGGAAACGAAAAATTCCCAAATATCTATTTAAATCTTTTCACTCTGCTCCGAAGCGTCGCTCACATCTCGCCATATCGTGGACAATGTGAGAGAAAGAACAAGGGAGAACGCTCGCGCTGGTTTGGCCATAAAATCCGTTGAAACTACTAGTTCTGCAAGCATTAGTTTTCGCGTCCAAATGAGAATGTCTAAGACCCGCTCTTCATCGCAGTATCTGAAGGTTAAGCCAATTTTTTCGAAATCTAATTATTTACAGAAGTCACTGATATTTCCAATTTGCATAAAATTAAAATTAAATGTCTGCTTTTATTAGTATTATCGAAATTACAATTTAATGTTATATGTTGTTATCGGTGCTACTTTAGGTATTACGGAAGGAGATCGCTGTGGCTAGACTAGTTGCGAAATATTTAATAATACAAGAAACGAGATTATGAAATAGGCCACTATCTTGAAAGGACACCATTGAAACGCCAACCGTTTTGAAACAGTATCTTTAAAACAAACACCATTTCGAAGCGTAGCCATTACAAATACCAGCATCATTCAATGAAATTAAAAAATAAGAATTCTTACACATACTTAATGACTTCAACGAATATTCATCCCATATTCGTAGAAAATCGAGTAGCTCCTTTGGTCGTGAACAGACAAAGATACGAAATACCGAACGATCGAGCTACGACAGGAACTCGTTTTGCTCGGTCAATTAATGCGCGCCTGAAGCTGGCAAGCAGCAAAGTTGCACCCAGAGATCTTTATTCATAATTGACGAATAAGCAGTGCCAATGTTGAGAAATTACATTTTTAAAGAATAACAATGTGAGGCTTTCTGTGGTTCTATAAATAAGATTTTTCTTTTTTTGTTGGTTATGACTTGATCAATTCTTATTTGATGAATTTATAAATTATTAATTTGCTAAGCAAATGTAACGTTGTGAAAAGTATGATTTAATGCGTTAATTGGAAAGATAAAATGTAATAATTATCGGAAAAGTCATAAAGATTGTCTAAATACTGTCTACTTTCAGATGACTGCAATACCACAAAATCTTACAAATCTGAATTTATATAAGTACACAAATTCAGATATTAGTATCGGTAGAAATATGCTACAAGATTTTTCTGTATAGTATGCTTAATTTCTTGATTTCATTATCAAGATAAAACAATTTTACGTTTTAAATATGAAAAAGATTTATTTAATTGTGAAATGATTTACTGCTTTCCTTCAATTACTGAACTCTCTTCGCCGCAATCAAAGATACTACGTAGGTAATTCAATCAAATCTCCTCGGTCTATGAACCTGAGTGAAGATCGCCGCAATAGCTCTATTGCTGAGGCTATAGTTCTAATGACCATCCCTGACTACGACCCTACCCCTCCCGCAGGAGGCACGTACCCAAACCATTACTGTTCCCTCTGGATAAGCGATACCACGCTTACTTATCCAGCGGCTTCTCATCCACGAACTCGCGGTTCCTCCCAGACGGCCATGAGAGTTCAAGCACTGCTTAATTTACTACTTAGCCACTGCTCCAAACTCATAGAGCTGCAAGGCATATTTCCTGGTTGTAAACAGCAATTTAAAACATACGCAAAATTGAACCTAGTTCATATTTTACTTCTATCATTGCACCATCTAGTTACCAAGACGCCGGGAAAAATGTAGGAAGTCTTTAGCCCTGAGATAAAAGCTTTTTAAAAAATTACAGAATTCCTTGTTTTATGACTTTGGTCGTAATACTCTGAATACTACTTACAGGATATATCATGTTCGGTGTTTTCTCATAAACTGATAACAACTCTCATAACCCATAAACGCTGTTAAAAAATTATTTAAAAATATAAAATGCTAAAAATGTAAATTTCCTTCTCAATTTTTCGACTATTTTACATATAGTATTTAATAATGATTCTTAATACGAAACAATTTAAAGTATTGGATATCTTCTTTCTTTATTACCTGAGAAAACTGGTGTTAAAAATTTGTGTCCGCAGGAAGTTCCAGTAGCTTTATTTAATCTTCTGCAGTTCTCCGTCGAGGCGGATTCAAAATTACTTTTTTACTGTCAATCCTAGGTCGAAGTGGACTCGATATTTTTCTCTTGATTTTTATATCTTAAATTACCGTACAAATTAATTATTAATACATTCACTTAAATTGGTGTGAACTTGTTCGAACGCTTTTGAAAAAACCTTTAATGCGGAAGGTTAACGAATGGGAATACGATGATTCAGTAATATTATTCTACCATTACACACGCGTACATTCTTACATATAGCTGTTTTGAGATGACGTAAGTTCGGAGCTTAGTTATATGAAGATTGATCTCCATTCCTTTGGAAGACGTTTAAATGTAAATTCACAGAGCTACAAACCTGCCTAATTTTATTTGAGTTCCATCTCACATCAAGTAAAGGCAGAAGATTTGAACAAAGGCATTATTTTCCCGGCATTCTTTTTTCACAGAAGCAGAGGAACGTCTTAAATGTTTAAAAGATAAATGCTTTTAGTTTAAATTTACACGACTTTTCTCATGTTTGTAACGGTGGAATTTAGTAATCAATTCTTCACTCACTTGTTGAAGTATTAGAGATTTTAAGTCATGTTCAACTGTGTGTTCTCGGCTACAATACACTATTGTACTGATTTCAAAAGGCTTTTAGCAGTTAACTGATCAATGGTTTGTACAGTCGCGGAAAAGAAAAAAAGGATCCACCCAAATTATTTTGCCGTCGTCATCGCACATTAACACTAAAGGTACCAATTTTCAAGAAACAAGATCTAGTTAAAGATTTCATGTTTAAAATTTTCATAAGGGGTGGTATACATATTTATAATAGCAATACCTTCAAAATTTCCAAAGGAAATACACATTTTTCTTAAAATATTTTAAAACTACATGAACATTTATGCTGGAATACCATGTTTAATCATCCAAGCATGTTTTTGTTTAGAAATTATAAGCAAAAGCAATTTTGTGTTTCTAATGTTAAAGTGAAATTTTGAATTTTTACTGCTATCATGAGGAATAATATAACTATTGACCTAGATTTTTTTATATAGTAGCATGAATTATTCTGCATAATTTACACTCTTACTTTTTTATTTTAAAATAATTTTGAGGACATGAAATATTTTATGAAAACTGATGTAAAAATTTTTTGAATGGCAACATTTATAAATTTTTAACAATAATCGAAGCAGATGACCTTTCGATTAAGCCTATGCAAAATTTCACCATATTCGTACGAGAAGTTTTGAAGTCACATGAAATTTTCTATTTTCGCTGTGAAACGATGCATTTAAGGAGACCTCATATATTTCGAAATTATTAAATATATTCATTTTATTACTTTATTTTATAAAACTGGAATATATAAAAATTTAACTATCTATTTATATAATTTATTTTTTTAAATTTAAAGTGGTGTAAAATTACACTATCTATTTTTTATGCATCAAGTTTTACCGATTGTAAAATGTAGATCATTATGTTAAAAATAACTTTTAAGTGCGAAATAATTTAAATTGCCACTACCAACATATAAACGCAAGCAGATAGCTGCTCTTTCTAAATGTGAGACGACCCCTTTTCCGTTTAGAACACAAAATGTCGAATATCTTCCGATATACCCACGGCATATTAAACAAAATTTATTTCATGTGATATTTTTTCATGAGAAATCTACTTATGACATCAGAAATGAGTGCTGCCAGTGACAATTTTGAAATTAGTGCAATTTTAAATATTCAGATGACCCCTTATGAAATTTTAACCATAAAATCTTTTAGTATACGTTATTTTTTGAAGATCGGTAACTTTTCTAACGCCCAATAGACGATTGCAGAATAATGATGGATGGATAGCTTCAAATACATTAAAGCATGTTTCGATGCCAAATTTATTTGTTCTAGAACAAAATGCGGGACAATAATAACTGATGTGCTGGTGCCGTTTTCGAATCAGTCATTGGAGTATGATTTAAATTTGCAATTTTTGTATCCATTTATTGGGACGCATCAAACTAAAAGGAAATAAAACTGATTCGAATAGTCGTAAGATACATTTCATACCAGTGCGGCTCAGTTTAGTTATATTAACGTCCCGTTCTGAAGCATCACGAGAGTTAATTTGAGTCTGACCTCGAAATTTTAAACTATTTTCTTATGAAGAGGATGACACCTGAGCTGGCACACCTCTCTCTAAACTTTCGAACCAAACCAGGTGGAGGATGTTTGATCCCCGACGACTGATTTAGCGTGTCACAGGCCGACATAGACGGGATATCTTCAGCATACCAGTGCGGCATCCACATAAATATAGTAATGGAGAAGTTCAACTGTTTTTTTTAAATACCCAATCCAAAGTTTGTACCACACAACCCATCCAATGCAGTTTGCAGTGGTTACATTCTTCAGAATTTTCAATCAATTTGGTTGAAGACGAACAATTTGATGATACATTCTTTGCTCGGCGAGACGTCACAGGAAAAAAACTGTCCACTGGAGACCGCATTCTGTTCCATTATATCATATAAGGAATGAAATATTTACAGCTACCAAAGAAAATGTTTCCTATAATAGTATTGACAAATTAGAAGAATATTGTCTGTGTTTGCCAGATCTAATTGATAACCGAACGTTTTTTTAGTTTAATGTCCAACAGAACGGACCAGGGATAAAACTAAATTACATGTTGAAACTTTAAAGTACATGCTAATTACCGAAATTAATTTTAACCTTTATTGCCTGAAATTTTATCAAAACATCAAAAGAATAGATTGATACTGAAATCAATTCATTATTTAGAAATATCTAAGTACAACTTTTTAACAAAGGTAATTGATATGTTAAGGAACTAATAAATTTTCACTACGATTATATGTGTTTTATCAATAACTGATTTTCATTTCCGCTTTATTTAATCTTAGATAATTCATATACCCAACAAAAGATACTATTACTCCTATATAATGTTTTATGAATTTCAAAAATATAGTGAACGCACCCACAATTATTTCCCTTTCATTGAGCCCTGAATTAAAATTTTTGAAAAATGTCCATCTAAGAAATTATATCATTTCAAAGTCTGTGAAATTATAATAAGTTATGATCCTTGATAGAAATAGCGAAAGATATATTCATATCTTTAATTTTTTTGATAACCAAGTCATATTACTTTAAAATAAATCTATCAAAATTCGTGAAAATAAAAACCTTAAAGGAATAGTGCATATTTCATTAGATTAATCTATTTGAAGAGCTGGTTCAGAACAACAGCCATGATTAACAGATTTGACGAGAAATCGCCAATAAAAAATTCAACATTGTAAACCGCACCATGTTCGTCCATCAATCGAACTATTTATAATTCAATCACAGGGAATATCAGGTTGCGAGTGCTAACTGAAACATTTAACTATCATATAAGAAGTTAAATTGAATTTTACAACCTATTGACTTAAGATTTATCTGCTGCTGAGAAATGAAATACACATAGTTGTTTCTTTCTTAGTCTTAGGAACAATATAGATGGTGTCCACTTTAAACGTGGTCCTATAGCTAATTTCTAAGCCGTTTTAGATTGGCATATACTTCGATTTGGCAAAATGCTCTAAGGTACCCGACTAGGTTCGGAAAAAAATCTAAAGAAACATTCACAAAAAAGACTTACAGAGATAAATAACAAAATTATGCTTAAATAGTCAGAATTAGAGATAAAAATTCATATACCATCAGTAGTTTCTGAAAATAATATTTTTTTTCCAAGAATTGTAATAAAAAATTCAATTTTAAACAAAACAGCATAATTGAACAAATATTGGACATATTTAATTTTAATTTCGAATGTGTACTACTTGTCAAACTATCTACAACGTATTAGACCGCAAGATAAATAAATATAATGTTATCATAAAATATGGGGTGTATTACACCCTCAAATGTTTTTGACACATGTGTACCAAATTTTAATGAATTGTTTTGGAGATATCACATTTTTCGTGGACCAGTTTTAGTGAAAAATCATTTTTCAGAAAATATAATAACACATTAGTTCCAATAAATGTGAAGAAATAACATATTCAAGGAATAAGAATAAAAATAAAGTCTGTTTTATAGAATATTAAAAGTTGTGGCTTATTTTTAGATCATAAAAAATGTTTCTGAAATTTTGTACGAAAATCTCTTTTTCAAACTAGTTGGATTTCTTAAATGACATAAAGAATTATATTTTCTGTTGTTTCAGTCAATAATTGTATTTCTGAAAATTTACGTTGTCAAAATTTTTATACAGCCGCCCGTACCTATTAATCATGTTTAGCAATCTATTTTTGATATTCTTATATTTCACTTAAAAATACTTCCACTCTTCAGCGACTAAGATTCTACGACCTAATAGAGCCTATAATTTCATAATTTTGAAACCATTCAGCTGCCGCATCGAGCCAGCGCTGCGGGTTTATTGGAAGATCATCCTCTTTGCGGGAATTGAATTGATGTAAAATCATATCAGCGACATTGAAATATGAATAAATCAGTCAAGTTTCAGTCGCTGAAGAGTAAAGCTTTTTCTTTGTGTAATACGTTAATGTCTTAAAAATACTTTATTTAATATGACAAATAGGACCGGGGGACTGCATTAAATTTGAGAATCCGTACTTTTCTCAGCAGTACATTTATGCAATCAAAAAGAATAAATTTAATTCTTTACGTCATTTAATGCATTTTTCTAATAGGAAGTACAGAGAGTATTTATAGATTTTTAGAACGATTTAGTAAAGAATTTTTTAAAAAATGTTTTGGAATAAACATTTATGTGAACAGATTATTATTTGAAATGAGAAATATAGTCTAAGACTTTTAAATTTATTCTTCTTTCAAAATGTCACATAAAACAAGCTAGACGATATGTTTTTGCTCTTTCCGAAGAGATATATTCCTATTCCATAATTCAAAAATATTGTGAAATGCATGGTATTAAAATTTCTAAGTGCAATAAAACCAACATTATTAATTCGAAAAAAGAAAGGGAAAAACCGCCAATTATTACTTCTACATGGAAAGAAGACTCCAATCGAATACCCGAAAAAGGTACGTACTGTTTCAAATATTTCTAAAGTAACATCGCAGGTAACAAGAAAAAATACGCCGACGCAGAAATCAATTGCAAAATCTCTAAATACACCTGTAACAACAATAAATAAAATAATATACCAATCTTTACAAATAAAAAGCTTAAAAACATAATATTCACCAGCTTTTGCCGAAGTATGTGGCTCAACGCATAACAGTTTGTAGAACCATGTATGAAAACTATTTAACAAGAGATAAATGGAAATGAATTGTGTCTCTTGATGAATCATGGGTTTACCTAAATGACTGCAAGAAAAATAAATGTGTTAACTATCGAAAATTAAGCGAAAAAATGTACAAAGCTGGATCCGTTAATGCTAAGAAAGTTTCAGTAAGAAGTTTATGATTGTCACAGGGATCTCCTACAATAGGAAATTAAAAATAAGAAACGTGGAAAAAGTGTTCAAATCAACTTATCGCACTTTAAAGAGATAGTTTTGCATCCAATATTTACAGAAGAAATTCAATTTCTTTATCTCAATAACTTTCAAAGAATAAGACTTCATGAAGACAAAGCTTCAAGCCATACATCGTTAAGTACCTCTGCATTCCATGAAAAAATGAAGACTGAAACAAGTATTGGATATATACTAGGGTGGGCCGGAAGAAACATTTTTTTTTCTTTTCGAAACGCTATAGTGTGGAAAACTTGCCTCTAGGGTATATAAGTAAATTGCCAAATTTTTTTTTCTTTTGCTTTCATCTGGCGGTAGCGCATCGACCCTAAACATTTCGAAAATATACGATTTTAATAATTTTTCTAATAACTGGATAAAAATCAAATGACTTGTATAACAAGTAGCTATAGGTATAGCTTAGTACAACAAAATGTAGTTAAGATAAATAAGTGAAAAATACACTTACAATTTGTTAATAGCACATTACACTGAAAAAACCCAAATTTTTCACAAAAATTGACAAATTACCATTGAAACAAAAAGTTGTTTGTGATTGCGTAAAATTTCATTTTCTAATCAAATATAATCCTTAACTTGCCTTCAGTTTCTTTTTGGTACTTTGAAATAAGATTTGCTTGAAAAACTTGGTATTGAAGATCTTGAAAGAAGCATTGTTCTTAAAAAAACAGCTCTGGAATTGGAAGAGACGGCTTTTTGTGATGCCTCAGTTACCAGCTTCTCACAAACGTTCCACTACTTTGGTGTGACATGGGAACGTGTCAAAGTTTCACTTAGCCGCTGTTCCAACTAATAGGACCTTAGACCAAATATCTTGATTCGAGAATATTCGCGGCAAAGGTGGTGGTGAAAGAGTTCCAGTGAAACATTTCAATGTAGTATGGTGTAGCTGGGAAATTGATTTTTGGTAGTTGGAAACTCCTGATTGACTTTAGTTTAGAAGCTAAGTTTCTAGCTTTTATAATTCTTCTGAAACCTAACTCTCTCATATGATCCCTTTTATCTACTATCATACTGAAAAGCACGTTTCCTGGATGGGCAAAAAATGAATTTCTCTAAATTACTGGGTCGATGACTTTTAACAAGTTTTCTGGCAGGACTCTTGGCGATTTTATAACTCCAAGTACATGTTCTGGTCCATTTGTGAAGTACTAACATTTCTTAATATGAACCCATACTGGCATATATCACTTTGGGATAAAAGAAACTAAGATCTTGTGTTCATCTGTTAGGTTTTCAATACTTAAATACAAACAGAGAATTCTGTTCGCAGTTGTTAACCACCTTGAAAGCTAAAGTGGTCCAGGTTCACGAACAGATAAATCTTCAGGAGAGCTGCCTGATTTTACAACATAACTTACGTCCAGCATATACTATTGATATTTGCTTAAAATTTTTCGTTCAATTTATGAAATCTCACACTCATTAATTTTAAAATTTACCACTGGGAATTTCTCACATTTTCTGAGCTGAGTACCAATCGGACCACTAAATGATTTTGGCCCAGTCGTTTCACCATCTAAATTTATGAACAGATGCCGAAATGGCAATTCATTAAAGTGTAAGAGGCGCACACTCCACTCTATTTGTCTTTTAAATTGTTTTTCAATTTGGCAAATAACACCTGTTTTCCACCGCGTATCGGTAACGGTTCCACCACATCCAATTACGTAAAGTTCATGTAATAAAAATCCAGTTTCATTCAAATAAGAATGAATGCTATTGGCAATGTTTTGAGCAGACCCAGAAGAGGGGAACCCAGAAGACCAACGAACACAGAACCTGGTTCTTGTAAAATTGAATAATATTCCTCTTTTATGGTTCTCCGAAACTGCTTTGAGTTTAATTTTTCAATCTCGAGGGTATCTTCCCATGTCACACCCAAGCAGTGGAACTATGTGTGAAGCTAGTAACCGAGGCATCACAAAAAGTAATCGGTTCCAATTCCAGAAATTGTTTTATAAGAACTGCACTTCTTTCAAGATCTTCAATGCCAAGTTTTTCAAGAAAATATTATTTTAAAGTACGAAAAGAAACTGAAGGAAAGTAATGGATTATATTTGATTACAAAATGAAATTTTGCACAATCGGAAATAACTTTTTGTTTCTATGAAAATTTGTTAATTTTTTGTTAAAATAATGTGTTTTTAGAGAGTAATGCGCTAACAACAAATTGTAAAGTGTATTATTTATTTTCATTTATTTATCTTTCCTATACTTTGTTCCACTAAACTATACTTCTAGCTACTTGTTGTAGAACTTATATTATTTATTCCTGTTATTAGATCAAAATCGTATATTTTCGAAAAGTTTAGGGTCGATGCGCTACCGCCAGATGAAAGCAAAAGAAAAAACATTTTTTGGCGTTTTACGTATCTATCCTAGATACAAGTTTTCCGCACTATAGCGTCTCGAAAAGAAAAAAAAAGTTTTTCGGCCCAACTTAATACATACTTTTCCAACAAATTCCTGCGATGTCCCCTGATGTTTCATCTGTGGATTATTGTGCCTTTAGTCTGTTGACAAGAGCCCTTTCTAAGTGCAAACCCGCCACGATTGATAAACTTCTGAAAGTAGTTACAGAGGAATGGAAATCGATAGCCCTGGAAATTTTACGTAAAGACATTCTATCATTAAAATCACGATGCAGACTTATAGTAGAGAAAAACGGATATCAGATCGAACATTTAGATAAGTAGTCATTACGTTTTATACATTTATTAAACGGGCCCGAAATCATTCTAAAAATGTGTGAATAACATCTGTGTATGCCTTTCTTTGCAGGGTTTCTGATGGTTTCTCACGTTATGCCTTTTCATACTGACTGGATATAAGTTTCTTTAGAAGTTAGTTATAAATGGTTATCAAAGGTGTCATTCTAATTGAAATCACGACTAAGCAAATAGTGAAGAACTGCAAATATACCTGCATTTTTCTTTTATAGTGTAACAGCACACAAGCAGCTTCAAAAGACGTAAGTTTATTATCTTCGAATTGTTTTTAGTAGTAAATATTTACATCATTTGAGTGACGAAAACGCGATAGTGTTTATATTAAATTTTATTTAGCAAAACCGAATGCAGTTATTCTTCCAAACACAAACAAAAAAATACTGAAAGAGAGAGAGAGAGAAAAGACGACATAAAATTTTGCAATTGCTGATAAAAATTATCCATCCGTATTGACGTTGAAATCAATTTCTTTAATAAGTAACGAGAGAAATTAAATAAAAAAAAATCAATTCCTACCGCAATGAGTATTACTCATCTTAAAATAATTATTTAAATATGTATAAATGGCAGTCATTTTTTGTTTGTAATCTTTACGTTTAGTACATGTACAAACATTTTAATTTATAAGATTTAGGATACTCTAAAGCCTTCCAAAATTTTTCAGAACTAATGTATTTTTTTATGCATATAAATGATGTCTACAAAAATAATATGGAAGTGCAATTTTACATGACATAGATAAATTAATAACGTTTTAATTTTAATTCATGTTGGAATCAGCATTTTATTCGCTACAATATCGTATCCCCTAATTTCATGCAATGAATTTTAACTTTGTCATAAGATGCTAGATAACACATTTTTAAACTTTACTATTTGTAAAGAGATATATATTAAATTATATGATGAATATTATTAAATATATTTGTCACTAAAGCTTTTGTATGGTTTTATCTGTGTTAATAAAAGATTCACTTCAATGTTTATATTTTTTTTATACAGTCCATGGTCAAAAAGTAATGTATAACATTTTTTCATTTTTATTCGTATCTTGTGGGGGTTTTTTCGATTACTTAAGAGATTTGTATAAATTTCAAATTATTCTTCAAATACGAGATAAATAGAATGTACCTTTCATTTATATTTTTCTAATATATCAAAAGTTCCATAAAAAACTTTCATTTTCTCATTTCAGACATATTTAAGGGATTAAAATTAGAATGCACCAAATAATCTATGCCAATATAGAGAAATTTTGTTAAAAATTTGTAATATGTAAATCCTATAAACTAAAGAATACTTTATATCATATTTTTAAAGCGTAACGCGTATTAAAGCATTCGCTCGTATAAAATTAAATATACACAGCAAACATGCAAATGAAAAGTTTTCTTTGTTCCTTAAATGGTGTTTTGAAATTCCATTAAATTTTGAGTATTATTATATTAAAAATTAATTGTGTGAGAAAAATTCTTTACAGAATTATATGTTGTGAGTATAAAAATGTACCATTTTCTAAGGGAATTTTTTTATTTTTAAATAAAAGTTCTCTAAACGAGTGAGAATGCAATAATTACATAATTAATTGTGATGACATAGTTTTCATCACCAGATTTGATGACAGATTGTATTGCATCACATGGAATAGCACATCTGCCCGCTTTTATTTTATATGCAGGGTAGTCATAAATTATTGGACCCATTTCGAAATTTAATAAAAAAAACTAATTATGATGCAACTACGTTTTTTCAGATGAGAAGGCACTTTAAAAAGTTTTTTTTCAGAAAGGTAATGCACCGTTGCGGTGGTTTTGGTGATCGTAAAGTTTCGGAGATATACCATTTTTGAGCACCATTGTCTGCGAAGCTATTAAAGATAGAAAAATTAAACCACTTACAGTTTTCGAGATTTTGAGGTAAAATTAAAAAAGGAAACCAGAAAACGCGCATCGGCTTCTGATGCTGTGTCGCCACGGCGTATGGAAATTTCTCTCTGCAGCAAATTTAGAACGCCGTAATGATGCGCCACCTATCTGAAAAAAAGCAATTTTTTATTTCTTCTCTCTTTAAAAAAGCACATTTGTAACAATATTAGTTTTTATTATTATTTTTGAAGTTTGTCGGTTTTCTGTTCTTTTTTTAAATTTAGTTCTGCTTTCATTTCATTCTCATCACCATGTTATTATTATTAGCTCAAATTTTCATGCTTTCCTTTTTTAAGTTTTAATTCTGTTATTTTATTATCAGTCATTTTTGTTCTTACACTGTATATCTTTGTATATAGGTGTCCGTATGTTTTTTGTGTTTTTTTATCTTCCTTTTATATAACCTAGATTTGTTGTGTTACTTATCTATTATCCTCCCCAATTTTAAGCTAATATTTTTTCTCTTGCCGATTTAATATCAAGTGTATTGTATTATGTAGTTTATCATACCATAACTAATCACTACACAGGTCTGTCAAATTTTTCTTTTTCAGCTGCATGGGATATTTTTGGTAATTTTTTTAGGGTGCTGAATCCAAAAATGACCTCTTTTTCCCTCCATCACGTACGGTTTTCCCCCAAAATATGGGGAGTTTACATTTAAAAATTACAACTACGATGAAAAAAATAAATATTTTTTTAACATTTAAATATGCATAATTTTTCTTATAATTAGAAAAAAGAAACAAAAAAATTATTCCTTCATGATATATTTAACTCTACATGTTTACTCTTTTCGCCTGTGAAGCTTTTTATTCTTCTCTTTGACGCTCCTCCGACCACACGTTTGCTTTGCATCTTCTGTTTCCCGCCTGAGCATCCAACAGTAATCAGCTAGCATGTTAACGTCCCGCCTTCCTTGGTATCATCTCTTGATATCACGGACATCCTGGTGAAATCTTTCACCCTGCTCTTCATTACAGGCTCCTAAGGTTTCGGGAAAACAGTCAATATGGGAGTGCAGGAAAGGAACTGTTAAGCTCATTTTCCATCCTTGAGCTTCAAACGCTGTCATCATGTGTTGTAGGATGGTTTTGAAGAGAGAGTCTTTAGTATACCCCAAAGGCCTATGCATTACGTCCTGAAAGGAGTCAAACGCTTCTTTCTCTTTGTCCCCATTGTTTCTGAAAAGAGGGTATCGGGTAACAGTTTTCGTACATAGAGCCAGTAAAATCTCCCTCTCTACACTTGGAAAACAGATATCTGAAGCTTTCCCCATCTTTAGTCAGTGATTTAATAAACGGCTTCATAAGCCCTAATTTTATATGAAGAAGTGGTAATAAAACCTCTTCAAGTGGAAACAAGGTTACTTTTTATGACATTTTTTCGCGGGTGATAAGGCATCTCGAAGTCACCAGTCAGTTTTGATCCTATGAATGTCTCTCTGTCAACTGTTCGTCAAGCATAGGAAGCAGGGATATTTTATGTAACCTGCCTGCAGACCAAACAACATGGTTAACATTTTAGTCTCCACAAACCATCCAATGATGTTCTTAAATAGTTGATTTTTTCAAGAATCATAGACAAATCATTATAGTTTTCTACATGCATTTACATATTAGAAGACATGTGCGATTTGTACAACTTCGAACATTCTGCCAAGCCGTGAAATAGCTCGACGTTTGACAGACCATGTTGTTGTTTATGGCACGCGCAATTGGAACATAAATCGTAAGGCAAGGTGTTTCAATGAAACATTTTTTTGAATCTTTTCCTCGGATTCTTAGAGAAAAAGTAAGGCAACGAGAGATGTGACGCGTACACAAATTACCCGCGTGAATACAATTCTCTGTCTAGACATCTGAGACGTTTATGGATGCAGATATACAGCCTTTGAAAATCGAAGAATACTTTTGTATTCATTGTGTTCAACAGTCTTCTAACAGTGAGTGATATGCGTTTTAGTCAAGTCATTCCGTCGGAGCTTAGCAAAAGAAGGAAGAAAGGACAGTTACTTACTAGATGAAATTATATTTATCAGAAGAAGAAAAAACAAATAAAAATTAATATTTTATACATTTCATTATGATTTATATAAGGAAATTGTTAACTTGTTTTATGTAAAAGATATTAAAAATGTTCATTTTTGTAAAAAATTTAAGAAAACTCTTTACCCCCTTTTTAAATTCTTTTATTTGAGGATTAATATTAAGAATGACACTCTTGTGGTATCACTCCCTTTTTACATGGAAAGCAATTATCATACAGTTGACATCAGTAGAAGAAAATCTCAAAGTGGACTTAATGAATTCTACCTGACAATATAAATAAATGCCTACAAAGATTAGTGAAATTTCAACACCTCTTAGCTCAGAAATGGAAGCTCAATAAAGTTAGAGAGTTTTACCACAAGTTGTGGTATATTAATTCAAGATAAAGACGCAATATATCTCAAAATTGAAATCTTTTTATTAAGTGACTTTCCCTGAAGAAAGACGAAATTCTGAATACCATATTCATCATTTTCAAAACATTACAATTGAATGTAAACCGTATAAAACTTGGAATTTTCGGCACTATCTGTTTTTTTCATTTATTTGAGGTGTTCTGGCCGCCGAAGTTAACCATGAGATTTTTAATAAGTGTGGCTTAAGAAATGGGGATAACAGCCTTTGTTCCTATAAATCCCATCAATCGAACAATTGAAGGAAGGGAGAGGCTTAAGAAATGAAGAGTGATTGAACCAACATCTTTTTCAAACGAACAGAGGATTTTTTAAAAAATATAGAGAAACCAATGATAAAATTTAAAATGAATTTGAAAAAAAGCTCACTGAACCCAGTGCTTGTTATCTTTAAAATTGTAAGAAAATCACTTGATTGACGTTATCAAGCATGTACAAGGTTTTCTATTTAAATTTTGTCAGTTCGCAATGTTTCAAAGTGAGTGCTCTCCACAGCAAAGAAAATTTAATTAGAATGTAGTTTAACAAACGTACTCTAATAAAATTGGAAAAATTTAATCTTTTCGTCAATACGTGGCACTGGGCCAATATATGACATAATTATTTGAGATTTCTTTTCTATTACTGAAGCGAAATTTAAAAGTGAATTTGATGTTTTTTAAATCTTTCCCCTTTTTTGGTTTAGTTTAACATAAACTGCCAAAATTCACTTCTGAAATTAAAGTTATTTTTCACTGAACATTTTATTTCAGAAAGTGCAGCACACTACTCATTATAGTTTTAATTACAAGAAAAAATAACATGAGATAGTGATTTCTTTCATTTTTCCTTAAAAACAGTGCCTTGGACGAAAAATATCTTTCCATTTAGAACTGAATTTCATCTATATTATATAAAACGCTTATGCGTGGCGCAAAAAAAGGACCTTTATTTCTTTCTCCCCGTTGGCAACGATCCGTTTTTTTTACCAATCTCAATCCCGACGCCAAGCTTTTGCTTACGGATTACAGGACTTTTTTTTCGGATCGTCGACTTTTTTTTAAATTTATGTATTTAAAATGAATTCTTTGCGAACTTTTGAATACAATTTGAGTAGAAGAGAGCAGCGTGCAAGGGAATCCCTGGATGAATTATTTCAGCGAAGATCGGTCAGAAACCGCCGATAGGCTTAGGCGAGCCAGAGTCTTTTTTTGTGATACTAATTGTGTGCACTATTTACTATGTGTAAAAATAAAAATTACAGAATAAAGACCAGAGAACTAATTATACTTCCGAAAAGTTCTCTTGCACACTGCTCTCGGAGAATGATTGAAGTTGCATACTGTTTGCAACGTGTATATATAGAGAGATTAGATTTTTTTGCGACCGTGTTTGTACGGAAGGAAATGAATTACCACATGCTGCTTATATCGAATGATAATGTTGCATACTTTTTGCTTTTCTGTGTAATATTTCATAAAAAAGAGTGCATATTTAAAATTTTGGTTCAAAACGCAACAATTTTGTAAATTTTGAAAAAGCTATCTTATCTGTTTTAAAAGGCTAAAAGTTATTATTATGGGTTTTAAATTTGAATAGTTAATATGAACATGTTTCAAGCCACTATTTTCTTTAAAATGTCCTTTTTTAGCTAAAAGGTTGCAAGATGATTTACATCTTTCTACGACAAGAGACGATCAAGAATTTTCTGAGATTTAAAACACAGATGATTGCACTGAGAAGAACACTATATTTTTCTTGACTAAATAATTGTTGGAATAAGCGTGTATACATGTGGGAAAGCTTTTCTGAATTACAGTCCATTGTATAGAGGGTATATTTGAAATTTTGGTGAAAAAAGCAATTTTTAAAAATTTATTTCGAAGATTTGGAAAAGGCTATCTTATCAGCCTTAAACTTAAAATTTTTGTGGAATGAAGTTATGTTGAAATAAACTTTTGAATAAATACTCAAAAGTGTATGCCAAGAAGTTTTAAATTTCTGATTGATGAAAATAATTTTAATTTTCATTCAGCTTTGGATTATAAATATTACCTTACAAATTTCTTTCTAACATTTACATATATATCTGTGCTACCAGAAGATTTTAATTGTAGAAACTGATGAAAAATTAGGAGTTCGTGCAATTTCAAATAATTTAAATTTATTTTTATTAATTAATGTACTTATAATTTCCTAATACTAGCATAAACGTATAACTGTACGGCAAGCGTGTGAAGCGAACTGTTTTCACATAGTGATCCCGAAAGAATCACGTGATCCTTTGGTGTAGGTGAGCGGAACGAGCAGGGGGTGTTATATATATATAAAGATTTTATAACAACTGTGCTAGGACACCCAGTGTCTTCATGTAGCGAGCGAAGCGAGCAGGGTTTGCGTAGCAAGCCCCGGAGGATTGCAGCGTAATCCTCCTGGGGGTTGGCGAGCTTTAGCGAGCAGTGGGCGGAGCCCCCTAGTTTAATATAAGAAACATATACACCTGACAAAGTGTATAACACGGACTCATGGAATAAAAATTACTATAGCAGAAATTTGACCATTACAAGTTGAACGCAGCATTGCAGATAAAATGGGAAAATAGAACGTAGTCTAAATAGGAAAACCTTTGCAGTATTAAAGTTTGTGTTGAATGACTTGCTGATGAAGCTATGCAGTCTTCTCATGTTGCTATTTCTTCATCCTACAATAAATTTATTTTCCATATAACCAATGTTGTACACTTAATTCGCTGAACCCATTTTTTTAATTAACCACTAAAAAAGTAAAAAGTTTATGCATATATTTTCTCAGCGTAAATTTTCTTATCGTATTTGGTTTAACGCCTCTATTCTCTCACTCGCGCCTCTTTTGCTTGTTGAGGCGATTCAATTAAATAAAATTATTGTTCATAGATGTTTATTTGTTTTCTTTACGAATGATAATGATTCGTGGCCGCCTGAAACAAAAGTGCGTCTTCTCATCTCAAATTTATCGTCTACTTACACATCATGACGCTTTTCGAAGAAACTTCGTTCACTCAGTGAGGAACATACAAGCATGCGTTGGAATTTTATCCAATTGGAATGAAACTTTGATACATTTATGATGTCAATCATTTTTCTAGCTTACTGCTGTTTAGAGTTATCGCGTTCACGTACAAAGTAAGTAGACAGTTAAACCGAAGTTAAGAAATTGTTTAAAAATTTTGTACGCTTATGCAATTCATTTACGGCGATCACAAACGGAACCCCGAACACTCATTACTTCAAAAATTGGAGTCTAAATTGAAGTTTAAAATGTGTAGAGACATAAAAATATCGAGGGGAAAATGTTTGTAGAATTAGGGTTTTTTTTTCTTTTTTCGTAAATGTTTCGTTTCCGCGAAAGTAAAGAATTTTTTTTTCCTTCAAATTAGTATTCTTGTAATTTTGGTCTTCATGGATGCTTTTGAATGTACTGAAAACTGATCCCGCTGTAAGAAAAGATAAGCTAGAAATACTTTTGTTAAGGAAATGAATATTAATGATCTTATTATAAATTCTTTTCATACATGCTTCATACGGTTCCCTTCAAAAGTTATCCACCTTTTTGTGTAAATTAGTCGGAATTTCAAAACTTTTCTTATCTCTTCTCATTAGAAACTAAAAACTGCGGGAAGAAACAGTTCAAGTTTCTGATTTCGTGTACAGGAACATATTAGCCTTCCTTCTAATGAAAATATTAAATTTTCTTATGTATGTGCTTACTATAGTAGTTATGTATGAAAAGGAATGTTTCAAAATATTTTTTTATGAAATCACAAACCATGTCGATGATAAATCAGCAACACTGAGTAGATAATGTTTAAAATTTTAAGATATAAAACTCAATTTTCTAATACTTTCGTAAGTTATTGCCTGATGACATCAAAATTATAAATTAAGAAATGCATGCGTATTTCCTTGCAATAAGTAAATTTAATGTATCCTGCAGCTGCTCAATCAACAATAACTAGGGGGATATGTATAGTGGAGAAATTTCATGTAGCACATTTTTATATATCAATAAATTATGCAGAAATCATTAAGATACTTAAAAATAAATTTCTATATTTATAAAGAATTTAGCGTATAGCAATAATCACAAATACGACAATATTTTAATAATCTTAGTGATCTTTTCATTATTTCTTTTATCTTGCTGAATTATAGTTTTACCAAGGTTTTTGGTATATTACATTTATTATATAATTGCCAAGGAATTTGAAAATCAATTAGATTTAATTTAATTGGTCAATTCATATTCTGTACATTTTTTAATAATATCTCTACTGAAAACATCGCACCGTTATGCTTTAAAATGATCATTCTCTGCAGCTGTCCGTGTATCTTGATCTTTGTATGATGATTTCGTGCACACCTTTGCTGCTTGTCAGCTTCAGGTGATTGAAAAAGGAAAGAAGTTTATTTACACACAGCTGGAAACGATGGGACGATCACTTTCTGTTTTTAAGTAAAATTTAAGTCCCAGTCTTCTTTCTTGAGAAATAATAAATTGGATGTTTGTGATAGTACTTTGAGCCTAAACTAGGAGAAAATTTGGCAGTAAAAACTACTTTATTGAATTTTAAGCGATTAAAAGCTTTTTCAGATCGTAGAAGAAAAGGATAGGAATGACAGATAGAGGATGTATTTGTGTTGCTTGGAGCGGTCATGATTGACCGGCATAATTGGATGTGCTAAAAACGGAGCGGCGCAGAATGCTACTTCGCCATTTACGTGGAATGTAGAGCTCTTGAATTACTGGCTTTACTTCTTCCTGGAGAAACATTATGGTAAACTGCATACTGAGTTCCGCATCTTTGAGAAGCAAATCGCATCTAGCAGGTTGAAGAGACACATTTAAGATTGTAATATGATGCAAATATGAATGCAAGAAAACGCCGAGAATATATTTTATATATGTAACATTATTTTTGTTTATAGTGGTAAAATTAGAAGGAATTTCCCGCTGCTTTTTGATGTTTCAATTCTTTTGAATCTATATTTATAATTTTTTTTTAATTTTATCATTCCAGAAACAGTGATTAAAGTGCTAAGCGAAATCATAAAATATATTAATATATAGGGAATATTCACATTCCTATGTATTTAAATCGTTATCAAGCATGATTACTAAAATAATAATAATTCTTCACAATTATATAAATTCTAGTTCCAATTCCACCTAACAAAGAGCATGCTTCTTATAAATGAATTGTTCATTGAGAATCCGAACACGTGCGCAACTTTTGATACTCCATTCTAATACACAATTATAAAAAGAAACACGGTTAGACTTGATACACATATGACACTTCTTAATCGACCCCTGCTACAGTTAACATGAGCACTGTGTCAAAATGCTTTACAGCTTCCCTTACGATCTTCACATGCCAGGACCCCGTACCCTCACTCCATTACGTGGGAATGATCCGTCATAGGCGGTGGTCCCAGAATAGCAAAACCACCATATATGGGCTCACCAAGAGTTTCATACTATAGCTTACATATATAGGAACTTCTTTTCCCCATAATTTGAGGTGTATAGCCACATAACCATACATAAATAACTCCTGCCTTGTCTTAGCGTTCGCTGTGATGTGAGTGACCATATCACCGCTAATCTTAATCCGAACACTGAGATCGAGGTTGTGTGTCTGGATATTAATGGGAACTTACAAACCCATTGCACAGGTTTGATCAAAAGATTTTGTTTTCGCTTTAACAAGTGACTAGTTGGTAATTATCTAGATAGTCTGTCAGTGAAAAAAATTACCTACTTTCAGATCGACATAATTCATCCGCACATTATCTAGATAATATAACGCAGAACCGGCTCCATGATATTCGGCGCCTTGTACGAAATTATTGCGCTGCCTCCCCTTGTACATATAGTATATTCTTACATATAATAAAAGATATAACGATGAATATTAGCTATAATTATTAACTCTTCTTGTTATCTATAATTATTAGCTATACGTATTAACAATAATTATTAACTACTAGCTATATGGCCCGGCGTTGCACGGGCTATCTCGAATAATGTCTGAGGTCACGTGACACGTGCCTAATGTGTGTTATAATATTGTTGAAAACTTTCAAATGAAGCCTCTTTATCACCTTAAAACAGTTTGAATGACAACACGAGAAGTTTGAAAAATTATTTATTTTACTTTCATCTTTTAAAAAATAATCGAAATAGAAATAATCATACAAATACGGATACTAATACAAATTAGATTAATACAAATTTAAAATGAACATTTATACTTCCAAAATTTATAAATTAAAACATGGTATTAAAAATCAGGAATGATGCTGGACATAAAATAGCTTTTCTAACAGGTTTTGCATATCAATTACAGAAGATAACAGAAGAAATCTCAAAATAATACCTCACGGAGAACAACATTTTTTTTGTAAAAACCCTATTTGAGCTATTTAATTTTCCCTGCTTCTTTGTATCAATTACCAAAACTGTACACAACGTCTCGATGTAGCTCTTGAGAAAGCAACATATAACATTCCATGTGGAAATACTAGCTAAGGCAAATATATTCCTAATTTTCTAAGACTCTGTCCTTGAGATTTGTTTATTGTCATTGCAAAACCAAGTCGAATGGAAAACTGCCGCATTTGAAGCTGAAAAGGTAGATTACCGTCAGAAGGAGAAAGTGTTATTCTTGGAATAAAAGCGAACCTTTTGTATGTGCAGTCAAAATTTCAGCATCTATAACGTTAAGCATCAATTTTCGAATAATCAAACGTGTTCCATTACATAGTCCTGTCGATAGATTCAAATTCCTGAGCAGCATAATGACAGCTTCTACTGTCAGGTTAAGTTCATGTGGTGGCATTGCGGAAGGAGTAGTGTGTTAAAAAATCCAATGGAAAATTGTTCTGTTCTTCTTGATCTTCACAGATTATACTATCAGCACTGAAGTACGTCTTATTCTGACCTGGAAGTTTTTTCAAAACCTGTTCATCGATTTTTAAGGAATCTTCGTTCTTGGGACACAAAATAGCTTTTTCTGACAGATTTTCCATATCACTAACAAACGATCCAAACATTTCATCGACGATAGAATCCCTCACAACACATTCTTCGTGAATTTCCACTATATCTTCTCCTAATTGGCAGTTATCAGTCAAACTCCCATTGCCAAGATGTAGAAGCCAATCTGCAAAATCTTGTTCATCGGGTTCTGTTCTCATATTCCTAAGGAGTGAAAATTGTTTGAATGTGCTCCAAAGAGGTGAGTTCTTCAAGCAGGTCTCTATAACAGTTATTCTGTTCGCATGCACCACAACAGGCAAAATCTGTCTCCAGTAATCACCAAAAACAAAACTTTGCCTCCAAATGGTAAGTCGGAATTCATTAAATCTCTGAGCAATCTATAAACCGCACTCAAAGCATGGTGAGGAGTCATGGTACACTCATTCCAAATAATGAGTTTCGCCGCTTTCAAAAATCTTCCATCTTCTGTGTTATGACGAATTCTACACGAAGAATTATCCAAAATGGAGACCGGTAACTTCAATCTAGAATGTGCTGTTCTGCCTCCTTCCAAAATAATAGCTGCAATCCCAGTCCATGCCATGGGGACAACAATTTCACCCAATCCTCTAACTGAACGAATTAGTGCATTGAATAAAAAGCTTTTGCCTGATCCTGCAAAAGCGTTAACAGAAAACGTTTTCGTTGAAGTCTCATCAAAACCTAGGATTTCATTCATAATTGCATCAAAAAATGTACGCTGCTCTAGATTCTTTATTGCCATTAGCCTCTCTCTTTCTTTCCTCTCCGTTTCTAAATCGCAGAAATCTATGTTAACATAGGAATGTGAAGTCGCGGTTCTAGTAATCCAATTCTTGTAAGGGTCATGTTGTGAACATGAAGGTGGTCAGCTATGTTGTGCAATGCGAGATTGACACTTTGCTGCACTGAAATGTGAAATACAAAATCTTCAAACAAATAAGACTTGAATTCTTCCCAAAGTTCCAGAGGTGACGTTGGGTTTCAAAAGACAAAAATAAAAGAAAGCAATTGCCTTAACTTTGTAGGCATCTGAAAGTTACTCGCCTCCCTCAAAGAGTTTCGGCACTCACCGTCATCTTCCAACAAATTCCTAGCACGATTTGATTTCCTTTTTTATTTCTGTCAGCGTCATTTTATTATGTTAATATAGTTTCATTATTACATTAATCATTATTACATGCTTCATAAAGGAACTTTTAACACTGTTGTTGTAACAATGTTCTTTAAAGTAAACAACTTCAACAATAAAAAGTATATTGAATTGCGCTGTAACAATGAAAAGTATTGTTATAAAGTATCCGAAACAATGAAAAGTGTTGTTGTAAATTAGTTTTTAATTAATATCTTTTTTACTAATTGTAATTTCGAAATTTAAATGGCCGAAATGGATTCCCTGGATCATTCCCCATCTTTTGGTACTTTCCGCGCGCTTCTCCGTTCGGCGGTTCGTGAGAAGATAGCCGGACATACAAACATACATACAATCGGATTTTAATAGTGTAGATACGTATTAATTATACGTAATAACAATAATTTTTAGCTATACGTATTAACAATAAGTATTAACTATAATTATTAATTATACTGTGATGGTTTTCCTTCCCGCGAGGACATTTTCCCACGAGAAAAGAGTCGAGCACCTTTCACTTCAACCGCAAGCCAGCCATACCTGGTGGTCATTAAGAAGACATTCGCGAAGGTGATAGCTGCAAGCGGAGAGCGACCACAATACACAGGAATGAATATCTGTCAGAGAGCGCATTTGGGTTGGCTATCAGGAGATTAGAGGTGCTTCTTCATGTCACACCTGCATAGCTCCTGTGGTTATGAAACTCAGGAACCATCCCACGGTCAGAATTGACCATTGGGGACATGGAAATTTAGTCGTTGGTGGCCCGGGAGTCCGGTTGTCCAGTGGAGTGAAATGAAGACGGAGATCCATCCCTTGAGATAGGGACAAAAACAGGGGTGTTGGAGTTTGAACAAGGAGAGTGGAACCGATTTAGGAAGTCTCGAAAGTGGTTTCAGATTCCGGAGCGCAGAAAGAGCTCTGATTTAAAGTCCCTACTTGATTCGGACTTTCACAACGATAACTGAGAATCAGCATTATTCCGAAATCTCGGTTCACCGAATTTCGAATTTCGAGAACACCTTGTAGTCTCGTGCTTAAACTATCACTCTGATAGGTAAAATCTATCCATTCTATATTGATTTCCATCTCTTGTGGAACTTCGACTTCATCGAACTTTAATGTCAAAGAACTTTGAACTCAAATGAACGAACTTTGTATATAAATACTTATTCCAGATTTCTACGCAAGAATTGATATTAAAATTATAGCTGTGTAAAATACAAGTTCTTAGGCCAACCTAAGCATTGAATTTATTCGGTCGCTCTTAGGCCAAGACACCACAATACGTATTAACTATAATAATTAAGATTATACAGTAGTAAATGATTTAATTATTGTAACTTGAACTTGGCGCCCCTACACTTTGGGCGCCCTGTGCCGCGGCACAGGGTACACATCCCTGGAGCAGTCCCTGTCTACACCTTACATGATTTCTACACTTTGACTGTAACAATCACAAAAAAACTGAACTGAATTTGTGACATATATTGATGTACAGTGCCATTAGATGGTATACTCTAATATAAAATCTGATTATTTATGAATGTATATTGACAGGCAGTATTTTCACTGAATGTTTAAGTGAAATCAAAACTGTAAAATCTGTTAGATTTCGAAAAATCTTTAGTTTATAATGTACAAAATTATGAAATTTTGAAATTTCAAAAGAATTGCATTAAATTTGGGTAAATTTTGTCGACGATAGAGTTTGTCTAATGGGTAGCAGTGCTAGGGTGTTTTCTCAAACTCAGTTATTTCTTTAACCACATTAGACCTCCCCTGCAGGGGCACCGCGATATCACCGGGTTATCGCTTCCCCTGGGCAGGGGTGGCGCCAGAGGGGGTCCGGGAATGTTGTGCCCCCCCCCGTCGGGGAAAGATTTTGTATCCCATCGGGGAAAATATTTGTTCGGGGTATTCAACTCTAGTTGATGAAAACTAATTTGGAGAAACTTTGAGACCAATTTCATTACACTCGTCCCCCTGTACAGCAGGTCATGTTCCCCTGTCAGGGAGACCGTGCCCCCCGTCGGGAAAATTGGGTAGGGCAAACTCTAGCGCCATTCCTGTCCCTGGGGTATAATAACCCACCCAGCGGCCCTATGGAAATTTTGAAACGTTTGAGAAACGCCAGGTTCGAAAACTCAGTTGTACTAGCAAGCGGCAGCAATTTTTAACAATAAGCATTCCCTCCCCTGTCTGCGGTTAGAGGGTTGTGCGATCTCAAAGGAGAGATTTGACAGTGATTTATCTCTTTAAACCCGAGGGGACTTTTTCTTCCCAGCTCCTTTAACACCGAAGACTTCTGAGAGGATATCACATGGAATGGACTATCCCATTCTGGGTGGCCTTTACCCCACCACTCCACTCCCCGCTATTCAAGGTAATAAAGCTGTCAGCGTTCTACTTTGATTGACTTCTTCGCGGTTTTCCGCGAGGGTCGAAAGGCATATCGAGAGTTTGTCTTT
>BGPR01010286.1:0-45023 GCA_013235015.1 Araneus ventricosus | reverse complement strand
TTTTTTCTTGTTGTTGTTGATTTTCAGAAAGTTCTGACCGCAGATTGCCTCCTAACTTTATTTGCCAGTTGTTGTTTAGCCTGTTATTAAGGCTAGAGGCATCTGCTGTTTTTTTTTTCGAATTATTATTTATCTTCAAGGTTGTGTCCTTGAAATTCAATCTCTCGAACACTTTCTTCTGCTGAACTTAATTAGGGTTGTTTGTATCCCAACACAGGAAAGCTTCTCCAAAGAATCGGGTTTTTTTCCTTTTGTTATCAGTAGCCGATAAATAATGATGATCTATTTATAATCTTTTAATTATATAAAGCTGCATCTATTTATTATGTCTATTAATTGTGCTGCCACTTTCTAAAGGTTATGTGAAAAGTTAGAAGAGTAGAATTTCTGTTCCACAGAATTCCATTCTAGTTTTACCTCTTTTAAGAGTGTTTAAGAAGGATACTTTGCGTCGTATGAGCCATATTCAAGAAGTCATAAACAGAAACGCGATATTGAGAAAAAATTCCATTGCAAAATTTTATCTTCAATTTTATTCTCATTTCTAATTTATTTCTATACATGTGATAAATTATTTTTAAGCTAATACCAGGCATCCCGGATTAGTCAGTATTGTCCCCAGTTTGGATTGTTTGTCCCAGATTAACAATTTACCAGATTTGCCCCGGAATTTTCCGAATTTTATCGATAAGTAAATAGTTCAAATCAATAACCCTTATTTCCACTCTTTTTCCTAGATTTGAATGAATTGTCTTGTTTTTATTTATCAATAGTTTCTTTTATGAGAAAAGACGATGAAAGAGATTCAATTTGTCTAAAAGTTAACTTCCAAACGACTCGCCTTCCCAGTTCAACTGTACAAAGATTATTGTCACCCTAGTATGACTATATATCGATGACTCAGCCAGAAATTTTTTTCATCTATTACAAGACACGTTTTTTTAAATATCTTCCTGGTATCTTTTCATGAATTTTAAATATTATATAATTAATTGTTTCTGTATTTGTATCAGATTTCTCCCGAAATTTCCCGAATTTTATTGATATATGTTATACAAGGTGGTCACAAAGCCCTGATTACAAAAAAATATTGTAAGAACACTGTTATAATTTGGCATATGGTTGTTTCAATATATTGTAAAGACGTTTATAAAGTTTTTAATAAAACCACTTACGTCAGTTTTTACATTCGATTGTCAACAAAAAAGCGAAGGAAGAAGCTCAATGTGTTCCTTGAATCCAATTCGGCCATTACTGCTCAATGGTGAATTACGACAGTGTTATGAACGGAAACGTCCGGACATGAAGGCGATAAAGGAATGGTATGCAAAATTTAAAGAAACTGTAAGCATTTGCGATCGTACAAGAATTGTTAGGCTTACTATAACTGAATCGCAATTGAATCTCATTCGTCGTGCATGTGAGCGTCGTGGCATTCTTCGAGATACCAAGGGTGCTCACGTTGAGATTTACTTACGTAAGTGGTTTTATCAAAAACTTTATAAACGTCTTTACAATATATCGAAACAACCATACGCCAAATTACAAGTTCCTTTACAATAATTTTTTGTAATCAAGGAAAGACTTTGTGACCACCCTGTATATTTATTTACGTATCATTTGGATTTTGCAACCTTCGCTAAGCAGCTCTGGCGAGCATCTCATATTGCGCGCTTGGTTTCCAGAGTTTCTCTGATTGAAGTTCAGATACTGTCGTGTTAGCTAAATGAATAGTAAAATCATAATTTCAATCCATTCATATATGGTATTTTTAAACATTTTTCTAAAAGATGACCGTAAACCGGGATACCCCTGTCCTGCCGAGGCATCCAGGGACCATTGAATGACAGTCGCTGAAATAGCTCGAGTACTGAGGCCAGAGTCTTAGTAGCCATCACGGGCAATAGCTCGACCCATCTCGTAGGAGGTTGGTACTGTCACTGGAGAGGGTAACACAAACCCACCATTATTTTACTCCTAAGAGAAGCGAGAACTCCCTAACTTATCCGGCAGTTTCTCATTCAAGTACTCGTGGTGCAACCCCCTGGGGGAGTAGTTAAATTGATCCTGTAACTTTATTTGGATTTATATTTCATAAAAGAATTACTCCTAATTTCGGAAGCCAAAAATCTGCAACATCGTTTGCAATGAAATATACTGTTAAGCCATTCTACTTTCTCTTTCGGTGTCAATTCCCATAATATGGTATGGTACAATTTCATCATCCGCGCTTTTGTTAAATAGTTTTTTTAATTTCAATTATGGAAAGTGCTTTTAATATTGAATGTAATTTGTTTGGATAAAAGAGTCCTTAAGAAGAAAATGAAAAATGTTTTCTTAATTTCCTTATTCTATATAAATAACTCAAAGAATAACTGCGAAGGCTTCTACTGCATTTCTTAAAATCTTATAACTAATTATGTTTTCAGTTTCCGGTAATTTCAGATAATGTTTAAAAAACTTTGGCGGAAATTGGATAAAGTATAATGAATTTCAACCCAAGTGTTAGAATGAATAGCTACCGTTATATTGAAAAAAATTATTTGAAAATATGCAGCAAATGCTGTTTTAATCAGTGGAAAATGCTTTCAGTTCATATCAGAAAGAATTTGTTTTCCTTGGAACTTAACTATTAAACGAAATCTGAAACCTACAACTAATTTCATACATTGAAGAAATAGATCAATAATATAAATTAAAAAATTCTTAAATAATATGAATTCATATTATTTCTATCGAAATTATATTTTTACAGACAAGTTTTCTCTAAGCATTTTATCTATTGTATATATTATACAAAATCAGAAAAAGTATTGAGAGGAGGAACAATATAAAATGAAATTTAATGGAAGAAAGCGGAAACTCAATACCATTTGGAATAATATGTTGCGATCATTCTACGTTTTATATTTTCCTGGTTTGCAATTGTTAATGATTTCTTGTTCTATAAAAGTTTTAGTTTTTTTTTTGTTCCCATTTCACATTTTCTATCATAGCCAATCTAATATGTTTTCGTTTGAAATAGATAAATTATTACAAAATAAACTAGTAAATTCAAATCTGATATGATGGACGTTGCTATTAAAAACAAATGGATTGTGTGAATTTCATCTTTATTTACTAAAAATGTTTCTTTTAGAGCTTTGTTATCAACTAAAAAAGCGATGAAATAACTATTTTGTTTCTTAAATATCCATCAGAGTTTCTTTTCTAGATTTGCATTTCATTTTGGTAATACATTTGAAATCACAAAATTTGCTGAAGATATCACAAAAATTATATGCTACAATAGGAAATCAGAAGATATATAGGGTGTCCAAGAATTTTGGGATACATTTCAAAAATTAATTTTAAAAAAAACCTAATAATGTTACAACTACGGTTTTTTTAATGAGAGAGCAAATAAAAAAGTTTTTTTTCAGATAGGTAACGTGGCGTTACGGCTTTCTAAATTTGCTGCAGCGAGAGAATTCAGTAAGCAACGACTACCGATCAGTAGAAGCCTATTTCTGGTTTCCTTTTTTAGTTTCTCTTGAATACCTCAAAATATATCCAGTTTTCACACTACACGTGAGTTAAAAAATTAAAGAACGTAAAATCCCCTACAGATACATGCCTTTATTTTTGTTCTAGCTTTAATATTTTCTCAGATAATGGCGCAGAAAATGGGAGATTTTCAATAATTAAGGGCAATCTAGACCACCGTAACGGCGAGTTTCCTATCTGAAAAAAACTTTTTGAAATGCACTCTCATTTCAAAAAAGAACCTTAATTGTAACATTATTAGGTTTTTTTTTAAATGTGTTCCATAATTCTCAGACACCCTGTATATTTGATACAGTCACTCAATATTTATACCCTGGATTGTAAGTCCCGATTTTGTCTATTAATATGTATTTATTTTAAATCTTCCTTGCAGACATTCAGCGAATCTTGACCAAATCTCGAGACTACGATGAGCTGGCCCATGCATGGAAAGCTTGGAGAGACGCAGCAGGAAAGCCTATTCGAGAAAAGTACCTCAGATTTGTTAATTTAAGCAACGAAGCTGCAAGATTAAACGGTAAGAGACTGAATCCTACTTAAAAATTTTATCTCAAAAATAAATTTAAGCAGAAAATTGTTTAAAATTATACATCTTTGCTGCTGATATTTTTAATTCTGCATGACTCTAATAGTCTATGGAGTACGGCTCTATAACTGTAGAGTGTAGTAATAAACATGCGATTTGCAGCTTTCGAAGTAGTATGTTATGTGACTAATTCCATTAGGAAAACAAATCATTACCATTTACTCCGGTAATAATGCCTATTCGAAATGTGAAACGGGAGCGATATGGTGAGTCGTGGACCTATCGACGTGTAAGCTTTTTTACAAAATCACCGACAGTCACACTCTTATGGCCATTTTGAGGTCTTATTGTCGTATGAAAGGATCCAACACTTTCTATTCTTATATTCAAAGTGTGAGTAAATAAGTTTAAGAAAACAAGTAATATTGTGTGAAAGAGAGGTCAGACAGCTATTGCTCCATAAAGGAAATTATTTTTTTATATCGGACGAAGTATTCTGTGTTCTTATTGGATCAAAATAAATTTGGCCAAAACATCGGACCACGATACACCGGAATATAAACTGACTCGTTTGAGAATTCCTAAATTTAACACTGAACTTAAAAAGACTTCAAAGTTATAGTTCTGAATTTCTATTTCATATATTTGACTTTTTTATGCCTTTAAATTTATTATAATTTCCAAACGAGGTGCCTAATAAAGTAAGATAATGGAAGAAACAAATTTGAGGAAATGTTTCATACGATTACTATACACTTTCCAGTTAATATGAGTCCAATAATGTATCATAACATCTTTATAGTTTCCATATTGTGATGAAAAATACAACTCTCTTTTAAAGGTTTCCCTGATACCGGCGATATGTGGCGGGAAGCTTATGAAAGCGACACCTTTGAAGAAGATTTAGAAGCGTTGTGGGAACAGCTGAGACCTCTATATGAACATTTGCATGCCTATGTAAGGAGGAGGCTAATACAACTGTACGGAGACGATAAAATAAAAAACGATGGCCCTATTCCAGCACATCTTTTCGGTATGTTTTCAAAGATTTTTTTTAAAAATATACTACAGTCAAATATAGCTTTGACAGTAAAAGAAAACTTCTCGATGCTCCCTCCCTTGCCCAAGTATATTCTTTAAGAGTATCTTCATGCATTTTAAAATAATTGATGTATGAACATAAGTTTGAATCAAAAATAATAGATATACTTTGTAATAAAATGTATTTAAAGTGAAAATTGTTTAATTTATGAAGTTCTTTTAACCTAAGACTTGGAGAAACATTTGCCACGTTATTTATCGGTGAAGAATCTGATCATAACTTTTTTCAGAGTTGCCATTGACAATACATATCTCACTAAAAATTAAGACAGAACACGTATTAAAATAAATAAATCGATATTGATTAAAAAATCTAGGATTTTGTTTTATTTCCTTGGTTAAAACGATAAGACTTTATTTTGGCTCCATGATAAATGTTGTACGGGGGTTCCTCTCCCAATTTTAATAAAATGCAATGAAGCATAACAGTTTCTTTTATGAAGATTTAAACTGCATGTTTAATCATTCCTACCATAATACAGCATTTTAATAACAAGATGGAAAATAACGACGTCTCTCCAAGATCACGGCTTTATCACAAACGTCTTTAGAGTAGCATATCTTAACAACCCCGGGCATTCCTCCCTCAACTTTAATTTTTTTATATAAATTTGATTGAGTTACGCGCATTTTATTCAGTACGATTTCAATAAAACACGGAAAGAAATAAATCTTGCTATAGAAGTGCGTAAAATTTATATCAAATAGATTGCGTAGAGAGTTTTAGAAACTATGTATGAAACATATTTTACATAAGTTCTTTGGGAATAATTAATGAATTTTAATATATAACATTTTGTTATATATTAAAATATATAAGACAAACAATGTTAATGTTATATTTAAATTATAACATTTTGCTCTCTTAACGTGAAAATATTTTAAGTCACTATTCAAAGTACTTTAATCATTCGAGAGAAACATAATAAGAATCCTTTATGATCCTTAAAATGGATTAATCCTTAAAACTCCTCATCATTGCTTAGAATGAAGTTAATCTTAGAATAAAGCAAGTCTCTGTTCGTCTGTTTTGAAGAGTAAAATTTTATTTCGTAAAATCTGCTACATTTTACGTAGACTCAGGTTTCAGTGGCTTGATATCTACAGATTTAATCGAACACCATTAAAGAACTAACAGTACAGAGAGTGAAATCTTAAAATTCGACCTCATTATTTAAATTAAAGCTATCCAACAAGTCTTTGTCCGTCTACCTGATAACGTGCTAAATTTCTCACTTTATCTTATTATGAAATTTAACAACCTTACAATAATTCCATTTAACACGAAGAAACTGAATAATTCCCGAATAGTTTAATTATTATGTTTATTAAAAAAACTAATCACCTTCAACAAGACATTAAAAGAAGGCGTCGCTGCATACCTTTCAGAGCATTGTTACAACCGCCCTGTCTTTGTCCATTTTTAATGCAATCTCTGATAAACAAAACATGCTTTTTCGCAGGTAACATGTGGGCCCAATCGTGGGTGTCTCTGTTGGACATCACACAGCCATTCACGGGAAAACCATCTGTTGACGTCACACCCATCATGGAAGCAAAGGTGATTTCTAAAGCAAATGCTCTTCTCTTTCTTTTGATGAAAACGAGTTTCTGTTTTTCAACTGTCTCAATAAGTGGTACTTCTTAAGGGTGGATGTGTAATAATGATTGAAATGAAAAGAGGGTAATGCTTGCGGTTGCAGAGAATTCCTTTCGAAACTACATGAATTATTGTGTTTAAGTTTCGTAATATGATTACAGAGTGTCTAATTATTGTATATTATGTATCTGCGTTCTTAAAGTAATGTTATGGTATATTGAGGATGAAAAACTCAGTATGGGTCACTGAAGAAATCAAAGGATAAAAAAATTGAGATGAAACTCATGTTTTCCGGTGGTATTAGTCGTCGAGTGCATTCAATCTGATCATTTCCCCATATTAGAAATTCTTATATCTTTTAATGTCATTTTTAGTTTTCTGGAAGTGAGTTTACTGCTACAGACATTCTACCTGTTCTAGACATTTAAGAACTAGAAACAACACCAATGGGAATTTGCATTGTGAAATTATTAATATGATAATCCAAATAACTTAGGCCATTTAAATGTCTTTATAACCATAAATCACACACTGAGCAGAACAAAGTAGAAATTTTATTTAATAAAATATCCAAATATTATTTAATCTTTAATATTTATTTAATTTTAATATTTTTTGGAATTAAAAAAATGAGAATAAGCAATTTTCACAAGATATTTAATTTTTCTATCCATAAAGATAAGTCAAAGATTGAAGTGTGTGGCACTGGACTTATTTTAAATCGCTCTCATATTTGGTAGGTATTATTCGTTTCAGAATCAGTCCCTCATTAACGGAAATCCCTACGGAAATTTCAAAATTTTATTGCGTTTTAAAAATACGGGCTGACGAGTTGGTGAAGCCATCCCGCATGGAGAAGGAGGAAGTGGTGAAGCAAAGGTAAACAGAGCCCAGGACACAATACTCATTTTTCATCTCTTCCTAGTCTCATTCTTCGATTTCTGGCCCTAGAAACGAACAATACACGAAAAATATTGCCTTTTTAACGCCACCCCATGTCTAGAACCACAGGACATCTATACCCTTTCTCAACCCTGGATCTACCACTGTGAGGGGGGATGCATCTGGAGGAGGGAGGGAAGAAGATAAAAGAATAAATTATTGGTTAAAGATATCTTAATAATTCTGAATCAACATCAAAAGAAAACAAATCAAAGCAAATAAGAAAATTCAAATGAAGTTAATTTTATTTTATAGTTACAGGACGTTGGCGATATTCATGAACTGAATTGAAGCTTTGATATTCTTTAATTTTACAAACAAATAATAAAAGAATTTAACATTTTTTCAGGCGTTAAAATATAAGACAATGTAATTTTTAAAATAATTTAAGCAAACTGCTTTGGTTATTTGTGATTCATAATTGTCTCCGATAGTCTGAAAGAAACCCCAAGATTTTGAAAGCAAATGCTTGTCTAGATATATAGTTAACCCTTTGCGGTCGATGCCGCCACAGTGGCGGCATTCGCAAGTCGTCGTAGATGTCGGTGTTTTTATTTTGTTTCGTTTTAGACTCACACCGATCAGCCCACCCGTTTGGGTCGGCTGGTTGGTATGGATCTAAAACAAAACAAAAAAAACTCGACTTCTACGACGACTTGCTAATGCCGCCACTGTGGCGGCATCAACCACAAAGGGTTAAAAACTTTTTTTAAATATAACAATAGAATGCCTTTCTTATGCATGTTACTATTGTTATTTTTATAGAATTTGTCAGCGCTAGAAATGTTCAAGATTTCCGAAGAGTTCTTCACATCTTTAGGACTAAAGCCGATGCCAGAAGAATTTTGGAGGCATTCACTCATTGAAAAACCCAAAGATAGAGAAATTATCTGTCATGCCTCAGCTTGGGACTTCTGTAACGGAAAAGACTACAGGTACATATATTGTATTTCTCTTACAATATGATTAAATCTGTATCATATTTTGATGAAAATAACTTTGCAATACTTCAGCTCATTGATTAATTATGAAACTCGTGGATTGTAAGCGAAATAGTTATTATTAGATATTCCACACGTTTTATTATTAGATTAATTTTGATATAGCACGAAGAATGGACATGTATTGATTACAAATTACGCAGTATCATTCAGTCAATTTCACCTTTTACCACACGACGCAACCCCATTTGAAATAATTAACTCATACCGTAGGTCATTTTGCCCAAAAAAAGTTAGAATTTTTTATTTTTTTATTTTATTGTCTTTTGTAACAAAAAAAAATACTTTAAATATTTATCCTGCAAATAAATTGTATTTCAAATATAAATCAGATTTTCTGAATCTGAGATATTATGGTTTTCAATATCCGTGAGAAAACTCGCAAGCTGATCTCTCAGCTTTTGCGTTCCTTCTCTATCAAACCCATGGCATGAACTTGAAACACTAGCACGCGCACGGAGTAAAGATAACCCCAATCCCGCATTGAAAATTGAACCAACGTGTTTTTCATGTATCTGTTCTCTAATCTCTTCATTCGATATCACCCATGAAGGTAAAAAATTGTGGATTTTGAAATATTTGTAGATTTTTTTAACCTGACGATGACCTGTTGTTTGTGTGCCTTAGTTCCCAGCGCGCGTCAGAGCGCGGTTGCATTGGGCCCGTGAACATCGCAGTAGGGCCACGCACTCTTTACGGATGAGTCTCGATTTATCATCCAGAATGATTCCCGAAGGGCAATGATATGGCGAGAGCCAGGGACACGCTACCGCGCGCCAAACATCGTCGAAAGAGACCATTACAGAGGTGGCTGGTTACTTGTCTAGACAGGGATGGCAACGAACGGCCGAATCGACCTCTACGTGTACGCTTGGGGTTCCGTCACAGCTGTCCGATATCGCAACGAAATCCTACACCCTCTTGTGCAGGCTTTTATCGCTGTCAAGGGTACCGACGCGATGTTAATGGATGATAACACCGCCCGCATAGAGCTCGATTGGTGCGGAGTTATCTAGAGAGTTAAACCATTCCACAGATGGCGTGGCCTGCTAGATCACCAGACTTGAATCCCATAGAGCATGTGTGGGACATGTTGGGAAGACGGATTGCAGATCACAGAAGGCCTCCAGGCACCCTCCGCGAGCTCCAACAAGCCTTACTACAGGAATGGGCATTACTGCCTCAACAAGCGATCAACGACACTATTGCCAGCATGTCTCGCCTTTGTCAAGCATGCATTTCAGCTAGAGGGTATCATACCCGTTATTAGCGTGTGGTTCCCTTTGCACATTCTACCTACCAATTTGGACTCTCTCGAAACGACGGCCGTAATATATGTGTTTTTGTATGTCCTTGCCTTATTGTTTGATATGTGGTCTAGTAATGCCACACCTACTTCGTGTACAAATTTCACGTATTTCATTCTTTCATCCATTAAATGGTTTTTGTTTTATTCCGAGTTTTGCCTTTTCTGCTTATTTTTTGAGGGGGAGTGTATATCCGTTCATTGGTTTACTATATGTTGCCAAAAATTTTATACAGAATTTCTTATTACTTATCATTAACTAATGCGTAATCTTTTTTCATTGGAAATTTTTTTAAAAAAATTTAGAATTTCTTAAAAATATTTGGAAAGACTCGTTGTGAAATTTCCTCCCTGAAAAAATGATTTAGACTGAAAAAAATTAAAAAGTTTTTGTTTAAACGATGAAGTTAATTTTTAGAATCATATTTCTATTGTTGAACGCCTTATACATTAAGAAAAATTGGAGGATAAATATAGTTTATGCACTGTGGTTTACAATAAAAGATAAATTTAGTTTATGCACTGTGGTTTACAATAAAAGATAAATTTAGTTTATGCACTGTTGTCTACAATAAAATACCTAATTTATTGCTGTTAGGTAATGAAAATAAACTTAAAACCCTCCTTTCATTCAAATTGGTTGCATAACTGAATGCTATCTGGAGATTATCTTCATTTTTAAAGATTCATATGCACTGATATATTTAATGCTATACCTATTCATATTCCATTTCATGCACGCTAGAAACGAGTGGAAAGTTTCCCAGACTCATTTAAGAGGTTTTTTTAAAAAAAAATCGCTAAGCATACGCTTAAGGCTAAAGAAAAAATGTAGCTTTACTTAAATAATATTTTGCAGAATAAAACAATGTACTGACATCACAATGGAAGATTTAATAACTGTTCATCACGAAATGGGACATATCCAGTATTTCCTTCAGTACGCCAGACAACCAAATGTCTTCCGAGAAGGAGCAAATCCAGGTTAGTAATGCCAATTGTTAATTTTTTTTTCTCTAAAATCGACAATTATTTTTTTATCTTGTTATCTTTATGTTCACGTTCCTTTGTTTAATATTTTACCCACTCTACTTTCGGTTTTCCTTCTTTTTTTCAAATTTCTGTTATGGTTTTGAGAACATAAGTGAAAATATGCCTTCGAAATTGTATGAGCAGTACATTTTTTCGTCACTAATATTCATAATTGCATCGTGATTCTTACAGAGCAGTGGTTCCCAGCCTATGGTACGCGGCCCAGTTGTGGACCGTGGACAGCTAATTGGTGGACCGCGGAAAGCTATTCACGAATCAAATTCAGGGGTAGAGGAAGCGAAAGTACCATCAAATGAAGAAGCCCTGTTAATTAAACTATCTTGCGACCAGTCTCCAAAATAGTTTCTTTGAACAATATCATTTGCCCCGTTGTGTATAAATGTTCGGCAACAATATCCAGAAATTTCCAAACTTACACTGAGACATTTGATGGAGTTCTCGACTAGTTATCTGCTTGAATGTGCTTTCACAACTTTAGTTTTTTTTAAACATAAGTACAGAAACAATCTGAATGTAGAACGTGTATATACATATATATGCGTGTGTGTGTTTGTATTTTTACTTGTATATTTAGTTAGTGGGCCTCAAAATATTTTTTACACAACAGGTGGTCCGCACAATCAAAAAGGTTGGGAAACACTGTTATAGAGTATTTCCTGGGGTGTTTTTGTTTGCTTTTCTTTGAGGCAAGAGCCAATGTTTCGACTCTAATGCATCAGAAAAAAAACTTATTTATATATATGATCGTAATAAAGCTTTGTGCTATTATTTGCAAGTGTCTCCCCCGAGTAGCTGCCACTAGCTATTTTTGTCATTTCATCAGTCAACTGTAAGGGTAAGAAAGCTAAGTAATCAAGAAAAACAAATGAAATTAATATACGCAAAATTGGTGATAATTTCAGCTTACAGTTCTGAAGCTTCAGAAAATTAGGGCATTCAAAGTTTTAAAAGTTAATAAATTTGAAAAAAGAAGGACACTATACATCTGAGATTTTAAATAAGCCTATAGTAATGCGTTTCATATAAACACGATTGATTTTGACATGATTTTATATGCATAGAGAGTGGGTTACGTAACATGAGCTCTTGTACATTAAAAGCCCTAATATATATATATACGCTTTAAAATCTAGGTAGAAGACATTAAGGTTACAAACACTCTCTCACGATCTTCTCCTTTCAAATTCTTAGACATCTGTAATAAAAAAGATTATAAATTACACCTCGCTTAAAAAGTTTTATTAAAATTTTCTTAGTAATTATTTTTAATTGAATTTTTCCCTTCAGTTATCAATAATTATTGCATTATACACTTTTTTAAAAATTTCAATATGCGGAAAATTTATTCTAAATAAAACGGAGTCGCTAAATGTCTCTCCCCCAAAAAGAGGTCGCGAGTGGTAAAAGATTATAAAACCTCTCCTTAAAAAATTCACCCATAATTCGTCGCTGTAGCTCTTAAAAGATATTCATGCTGGCCCATATATCCTTCTTAGCAATGAATGTGTTAAATCATGAATAAAAATGTTCTTGAAAACTATGTATTAATTAATTCATTGTTACTCGTGTTTTGTTGGTGATATTTTCAATATCCTTTTTTCTACATTTTAAATATTGTATCTTTTAGGATTCCATGAGGCTATTGGTGATGTTCTGGCTCTTTCGGTTTCCACTCCAAAACATTTGCAATCCATAGGATTATTAGATGAAGTAGCCGATGATCCAGGTAAAGGAAAAACGTTATTTGTAGCATGAAGTAGCAATTATGAGGTCAGGCAGATGCTGGTATTTGGTTATATTTTGAGTAAAGGTTTTAATTGATTTACAAATAATAACGATTTTGCATTTAATAGTAATAATTCATTTCTTTTTAATTTATGTATCGTAGATAACATGTTTTGTTCTATATATAAATAGAAAATAAGATTAAAATATGAAATTAAAAACCAAAGAAATATAATACAATCTTTCTGTAGCGCGCATGATGCTGTTGCAAACGAAAAACAAAGGAAGACAAAACATTTTTTATATGAGCAGAAAAACAAAGAAATTTAATTTTGACAAATTTCAAAACAGGAAAAAAAGAACCCATCCAAGCAGACTTCATCAAGGGTTAACTATTTAGGCATAAAAATTGGGAACTTTTTTCTAAAAGAAGCTTGACTTTCGTTAAAGGGAGCCTTGTGTAACCCGGAAGATCCCAAGAGAAGAGAAAGACAAAGCAAGAATTGATTACAAAATTTTTTATACATCCAAAACAAGAAAGCCAATAAGATTAATTTAAAAAAAGATTTAAAAAAATACTTTTACTTAATACCTTTATTTTTGTAATTAATACTTTTACTGTGTAATACTATGTATTTAATACTTTTTTCTATGATTAATGTTTTGTTTTTATGACGGCACTTCTATGCTTGATAGCTAATGATTTATCTTTAAATCGTTCTTTAAAATAATCTTATTTGTTCTTGTTTTCGGATGTGTAAAATTCTTGCTTTGTCTTTCTCTTCTCTTGGGGTCTTTCGGGTTACAAGAGGCTTCCTCTGACGAAAGTCAAGCTTCTTACAGAAAAAGCTCCCATTTTCTGAACCCTTGCCTAAGTAGGTAACCCTTGATGAAGTCTGCTTGGATGGATTCTTTTATTCTTATTCTGCAATCTGTTAAAATTAAATTTGTTTGTTTTTCTGCTCATATAAAAAATGTTTTGTTCTATTATGTTTAATTGCCGAATTTTTTTATCTATTAATAGGAAACATTCAAAACCCTTTATCCGTACATTAATAAACAATTAAATAAAGTTGTGAATTAATAATGAGCTTAATAAGGTAATCATTGAAAAGTCATATATCTATAATTTCTGCAGGATGGTCAAAGGGTGACGAAACACAAACTTTCAAAATTTGTGAAAATTCAAGATCAGTATTTCTGTGTTGGGGAGGTTATCCTTTATAATAAGTTTAGTAATAATTTATTTTAAATTCTGTTACATTTCATACTGTTAGAATTAGTCATAATTTATTGTCTGAGGTTTGAAGATGAGATTTTCCCAAAGAAAAACGAATTTTTATGATTGAGGCTTAGTCCACAATGTATTCTTTCTACAATGTGAGAATCTATTACGAAGTATTTAGTAAGGTATTTCCACAGAAGATTTGTTGAATCCCACAAATATTCTTAAATACACACACACACACATAAAACTAAAATATTTTTCTCATAGTAAGCCAATAGATTGGTAAATGGAACTGTCTAAGTTCGAGAAACGAAATGATCGCTCTTTTGTTCTGAGTCCAGAAAAATTGATGAAGGTACGAATACGATGTTACAGTCACAAACAAAGACTGAGAACAAAGCAGACAATATAGTAAAATATACAAATGAAAGTGCTCTATAGGCATTGGAAAAGTTGAATTTTCATACTTATCATGCTCATGTTGTTCAAGAACTGAATCTTCTATTCAGCTCAGCGTCTATTCAGTTTATGTGATTGCCTCGAAATTCTTTCGGTGAGGTTATCTGAAAGGCATGTTTATGTGAACAGACCACACTCTACTGATAAACTCAAAACACACATTGAATGTAAGAGAGATAAGTAAGATTTCGTGCATTTAGAAATGGGGCCTCAAATTTGTGAAAATGTGACAGTATTAGGAAAAGTTATTTGATTCTCAGAATAATTCCTCTTTCAATCTGGTTCATATTTGTACTATGATTTATTTTCATATTTTTGCATAAAGAACTAAATATACTATTTTGACTTGGGTTGCCGGACTTTTCGACTATAGTTGTCATTAAATGTATCATTTGAAAATTCCTTGTGTTAGCTATGTTTTTGCAGGGGATATTGCCACTAAAATCACCATGATAGGTTAAAATTTTAGTGAAGCAATACTTTATGCTTTTGATGTTTTTTGCACTGCTTGAAATTTATTTTAAGTAATACATAACTAGTTTACAAATTTATCTTACAAATAATTTATTTATTATTTTCAGAGGGAGATCTGAACTTTTTATTGCGCACTGCATTGGATAAGGTGTCCTTTTTACCCTCCGGATATCTGATCGATCTCTGGAGATGGGGTCTTTTCAGGGGAGAAATCAAACCTGAAAACATGAATTCAAAATGGTGGGATCTCAGGTAGGATAACTTATATTGTATTTATGATAGTATAACAATGTCTTCAAACTTACGACATGTAGAATTTTCCGAATATAGATAAGAGTTTACCACCAAATGAACAACTGCTATGATTTGTGAAAAAATGCAATAATACTTTCGTCATTTTAGTTCGACTGATATGACAGGTTCAGTTCTATTTGCAGTTTAATACTTAATTTTTAAAACAACGATTCGATTGGAAGTCACGTATCATTTTATGTAATAAAAATTAATAATATATTCCAGGGAATTTATTTTGATCGAATTTTTATTTATAATTATATCAACGAATATGTTTGTTTTAAGTTTTTTTCGATTATAATGGTTTTGAAACATTCTGAGATGTGAATGCCATTATTATATCTCTTTCATCATAACTTCCTTTCCAAAGATTAATGTTGAACGTGAGATATGAGATAAAAATGAATAGTGTGATTTAATTTTCATATGTATTCGAAATTCAGTGTTTTTATCTACGATAATATCCACAGTTTTCTTGCTGTAAATAGTGCTGAAAAAAACAGAAAATATAATTCTAACACGCCTAATCTCTATGAACTTTCATTTTCAGACATTCCGGATTATAGTTTATTTTTCTGTTTGTCTCATGGCTTTGATAAGTTGAAAGTAGCGACTTAAAGTTATGTCAAAAGTGATTTATATCAACTTTAGTTCGCTGTTGCTGACAAGAGAACTGAAATGTCATGAAAGAAAGTCGGTATAAAAACTTTCAAATGATTAATTCAGTTTTAACTCAGTGGACGGATTAAATTTTCCAATAAAAATAAGCACAGACGATATAAAAGCAGTTTATACTTTTCTCCGTACATACGCCTCCTAAAGAAAATGTTCATGCTATCTAATAGTCGGAATGTCATTTAAATAACCAAAACATTCAATATTCAGTTCCCTTGCTATGATATAATCAGCGTTGTTTTCAAATTATATAATATTTTGGATTCTGGTAACATATAATATTTGGGTATAAATATAAATGACAATTTGTATTCTTTTTAAGAATTTGAATAACTGATCTGAAGACCATGCTTCTAGATGAATAATAATATATGTCAAGCAGCATTACTTAATGTACGATATTATATAATATAGATACAATGTAATGTTATTCAGTATTGCACTGTAGTGGCACATTGTAATGTGGTATAATATTGCATAATATTGACACAGTGTAGTACGGTGCGTTATTGCATTATAGGATTGATCTCTTGTAATATCGCGCAATAGTCATTAATCTCGTGATTGATATAATATAGAACAATATCTTTCAATTACCCAGGCATGTCTAATATTTTAACTAAAAAGGTTTTTCTGTACAAAATATTAACTACATAGACTGCGAAACTACAATGTTTTTAAAGACTTTTGCGCGAATTTTTTTTGCTTAAAAGCGACTATTTTTAATGTTTAAAAACACGACTATTTTTATTGTTTAAAATACATTTAATTAGCGTGAATCTCTATAAAGAATATTGTTAGTTAGTTTAAAGAAACGTTATTCAAAAAATGATTAAAACTACAAATATGACTCTTCTTTTTATAATAAATTACTTAAAACTCTCGTTTAACAAATATTTTAAAAGTAATAATTATAAAAAAATAATATTATTATTATTATAATTATTAATATAAAAGTAATAATATTTTAAAATGTAATCTAAAAGAAACAATTTGAAAATGCTTATTTTTCAGTGGTATCGATTACTGTTACAAACTGTGTCTTTTGATTTAAAAGACTACAAATACACTAAGAAATTTTCCAGAAGCTAACGAATAGAAACTTTCCCCTCAAATCTATATACTTTTTGGTCTACCGCAGTGAACGTGATAGCGATACGTTTCAGTAAAAACAAAAAGTAAATGATCGTAATATGCTAAAGCGTGTTGATGCTTAAGACGATAATGGCTATACTTTCTTTTGTTCGAATCGTGCCTTGTTACTACTGACAGTTTTCCGAGGGAAAAAAATAAACATTCTTTTGTTTATCGGCCTCATAAAGCATTAACACCAGTCATTAACTAAATCGTGCAAGTCAGTTGAGTAACCTTCACTGGAACTTGAACAATCTTCGATACGATGTTCAGAGCAATTGGCATTGTTTAGGAAGGAAATGATCGTCCGATAAGATCTTCTTTGTTTTCTTCACAGGTTGAAGTACCAGGGAATCTGTCCACCGGTAAAGAGGTATGACACTGATTTTGATCCTGGCGCAAAGTATCACGTACCCGGTAATGTTCCTTACATTAGGTAAGTGTAAATAATACATAATAGAGTGCAATAAATAATATTGAAGTGTAAATAATACACAATAGCGTGCAGTGGAAGTGTAAATAATACACAATTTTTGGACAATAGACAGATATTTTATGGGAATTGTTTTCTTGCATTATTCTCAGAAATTGAAAAAAGGTTTTAAGCAAACTACGCTAAAACTAGATTTTTTTAATTTCCTTTATAACATAAATCAATAGATATTTTATGAGATTTTTCTTTCCATCAGACTCGTGTAATGAAAAAAAAACTTATTAGCTATCTAAGGTTTATCTTGATTTTTTAAAATTATTTTTATGGTGCAAATGTTATTTCATGTTTGGTTGAGTCATTAAAAAGCTCATTTAGTTTATCAAATAAAGCATCAACTACAACGTTTTCCTAAGCTTTTTTCATACTGTAATAACTATGTTATACAGTGGTAATAAATATTGTGTAATTATAATGTTAAATTAAACCTAAAGTAAGTCAAGAGAGAATTGAATCTAATCTGCCCACTCGTGAAGATTTAAGGCATTGATTTTGATCCCGGCGTAAAGTTTCACGTACCCGGTAATGCTTTTCATATTAGGTAAGTGAAAATAATATGCTGCATGCAATAAATAATGTGAAAGTATAAATAAACACACAATTTTTTGACAATAAATAAATATTGTTAGGAATTGTTTCCTTCTATTATTCTCGTTAAAAGATAAAAGGCTTTAAGCGATCTATACTGAATTCTGTTTTTTTTAATAAAAAAACTTTATGATGTAAGCATTTTTTTATTTGAGTTGAAGTCATTAAAAAATCCAATTTAGGTTATCAAATTTAGAATCAACTGCAACGTTTTCTTGCAGATATTTTTTAGATGCAATAGCTGTCTCATGCAATAATAGTAAATATGACCTAATTATATTAGATGCGTACGATTACTTAATACAAGTCAAATTAAAACTTAAGCAAGTCAATGTAGGAATAAACTAATCTAAGAAAACTCACATTTTTTGGGTTATAGAAATACAATGTATAATATAGGATAGTGTAAATTACAGAAATTTACTGTAATTTTAGGTCACCACATTAACGATTCCAAAAAAACAATGAGCGATTCTATGGCTTAACAAACTATCTTTTTCTTTATTATACCCGTGATCGACATTTTTTTTAGTTATTTATGAATCATTGAGAATGCATTGATCTTTATCATGTCCATGTTAATATATCGTTTACTGTTTTTACAGATATTTCGTGAGCTTCGTTATTCAGTTCCAGTTTCACAAAGTCCTCTGTGATGCTGCAGGCCACACTGGTCCTCTTTACAAATGTGATATTTATAGATCTAGAGAAGCTGGCCAAATACTTAGGTAATTAACCAAATTTTTCTTTTTCTGGCATGTGTCACCAAAATAGTAGTTGAGCATTTTATTGACTAGAAGATGTAATATTTTTACCTTAAAAATGAGACTGGTTAGTACTATTCAGCAACAGATTCTGAGACTACCACTTTGGGACGATCTGACACCGGAAAGGGATGGCAGGCAATGAGTTATATGACCGCATTTCCGGAATTCTTTGTTAGATCACCCTTCCATTCTTCACTTTTCCCCTATTTTGATGAAAATAACTCCGCCCGGTGCATACCCAAAAGCACAAAGGGTTTCCGAATCCGTTGATAAAGAATACATAATTCATAGATTTAAATTTAGGAACATTTTTTGCAATATTTGCGTATTGCATCCATTGTCTTTTCATGGATGTACTGACGCTAGTAATTAAGTTACGATATTGGCCATAAATCTGTGGATCATATATAGATCAGCAATTTTGAATGAGAGTTTCATTATTATTGTTCTGATAATGTTTCCTTTAACAGTTATAAATAAAAACTGCTGCAAACACAATGTATTGGTAACATTATGCCTGGAATACTGAAGATATTATCCCGTCTTCAAAGTTATTTTCAAAACTCCATCTATAAATGGAATACGTCTAATTGTGCGTATGGAATTGCTAAATGAAATGTTTTCGAAAATGGGAAAAAAGATATCAAGCACCAGGGTACAAGTCAATAATGAAAACATGGCTTTTGAAATTACAGATCCGGAGTTGCTTTGAAACATTAGGAATCACAATGAGACTCACGCTTAGAGATCATTAGTGCATTTTTAATTATTTTAGTAATTTTTTTTCAATATAAAATGTAAATAATATAAACAAATAGAAAATCAAATTATGAAGTAATTTCGTTAATATTTCATTTAAACATGTTTTTGTACTTCAATAAGTAAGTATATATATATTAACTAATGATGTATTTCATTTATGTAATAAGTCCTTTAACTGTACTATAAAGTAAATTTTAATTATAATTAATTATTTCCTGAAAAGTTTTGCAGAATCATCAATGCTAATTTTTTTAAAAAAATTTATTAATTTTGAATGCATACTACATCGCGATAACTTAATTTTTGAAATCAGTATTTTAAGGAAAACATTATTCTTACCTTTCATAGCCAAGTTATGGAACTCGGCAGCTCAGAGCATTGGTCAGAAGCAATGAAAATTATGACAGGTGGCGCCACCAACAAAATGGATGCTGGTCCTATCCTAGAATACTTCCAGCCACTTCTCGAATTCTTAGAAGAACAGAATATAAATGAAACCTTGGGATGGAGATCGGACGACTCAACAATCTGCCCGTAGAAATACAACTGATTTCTGTTTAGAAATGAACAATTCAAATTGTACTGCAGTTCCCCCGTTCATTAGTTTCTAGCGACCATTTCCATGTTGGTGGGTGATTAGTTTTACCAGTGAAGTTAGCTGGACTCACGGAGTTGTGTATGCTGCTATGTGATTGTAAAATACAATTTGTTTTATGTTTATAGAATGTAATTGTAGGATTTCTGTAAAAGGCTGAAATATTATCAGTTCTTTATGTGTTTAGGTTGCAAAAATCAGCTATTCTCTTCAGTGAAGAGATATTCTTTATGAAATGAGTGCCTTTTTTGTGTTTTATAATGTTATGTGTTGCTGTCTTTGAAAGTAAGCGTGTTGAAATGCAGTAGGCAAAATATATTAATAACACAATCGGACAAAGAATACAAATATTCTGTTGTTGATGTTTAATTTTGATATGTTTGTCATTGTTTTATTTTTCAAAGCCAAATCACTCTTTTTAATTAATTCAAGTTGTGGATGTAAAAATTTTGCATGATGCTTAATTATTTCGCATTAAAGCTTCTGTATTATAGCTAATTCAGATACATTTTACCAGAAGTATTGCTATATATTGAAAAATAAAGCAATTGTGGTTATATATAGAACTATAAACAAATTCAATTAAGTTTTTTCTCTCCGTTATAATATGTAGAGAAATATTCTTAATAGGTTTTTTCATCATAAATTCGCAGTTTTGCATCACATGATTTCATTTGTTGAATCACTTGTCTTTTTAATTAACATAATCATTTTCAGTGTAAAAATACTTAGAAAATAGTCATTTTAAATTTCATGATTAATGTCTTTTATTCATTTTTATTCAATTATTAAATACATGATTTTTATTCGTTTTATTTTCAAAGACAATTTTTTTGTAATTAATAAAAATAACCTTCGTCAAACAAGTCAGTCACTGAATAATTTGATTTAACTTTAATTTCAAGATTGTACTTATATTCCAGAAAATATTTCGCGTCCTTCTGGTGAAAAATATTAATTTTATTTCAATTTCCTAAACAACAGCCGACGTAAAAGAAATTTATGAACATTTATTTATGTATACAAACAGCATATTTAACAAGATTAGAAATTGAAATAAATTCGATCACCATATATACAAGAAAAAGTTAATAAGAAAGATATTTTTGGTATCAAAATTAAAGCATTGTATATGTATTATAAAAGATTTTCCATCTGATTGTTATCTGAATAAAATTTACAAATTTACAAAAGAAGCATAGCTCAGTAACAGACATAAGTATTGTATATGTATTCGAAATTTGTTCCAAATCGTATCATTTCTGGTTATTTCGATTCGCTTTGTTCAGTTTTTAATTTTTATTGTTGGTTTTAGCGTAAATAAACGAAACAAGCTTCATTTTCATTATTATTCCTATAGGTATTTAAATATGCCGACTGTGTGTTTGAATATTTCATTGTGCATATTGTGGCATGTGGAACGTCTTAGGGTTTTATTATTTATTTTTTAATTCTTTGTATGTGTCAAACGCTGATATTATCGTTCATGTTTTCCTTTGAATCCCAATAAAATTGAAAAAAAAATGATCATTTGTTTTGTTTCTTGTATATTTTATTGTTTTGTTGTACTACTGACTTTCATTCATACTCGATCCATATTCATATTTGTAACTTTACTTTACACTACGACACACCCCTGACTCCGGTTTGCAGTTTGGATGAGTGTGCGTAGAAACTTTATTGAACAAAGAAAAAAAAAGAGAGAGAAAGAAAAAAGAAGAAAAAAAGGGTTGCATACTGTGTTTTAACATCGACGATCATATCTGTAACTAGTAAACATCCCAATATTTCTTTAAAACATACATTCCTTCTTCTCTTTAAAAATGGGATTTCAAAAGCATACGGTGAAACTAAAATGCCGTTAAAATAGATGCTCTTCGTGCATATTATTCCCTTCAATCAAAATTAAAAACGAGAAAACGGCTTATTTTCAAAATAACCAACATTAATTAAAATTGGTTATTTATTATAAATCCTGGAGGTCTTATTTAGCTTTAAAAATAAGAATAACGATAACAAGCAAGATTAAAAATTAGGATTATCGACAAAAATTTTATTTTATGGGCTAAATTCAGTGTGTTTAGTCCCTTAATTGCGTTGTCATTTCTACTATTTAATTCTACGACAACATCTGCTTTAAAATATGTTGCCGTATTGATTCAACTAAGAGTCCATATAAGACTCGAAATATTTATGGACTATCGGTTACTTTTGTACCAAATTATCACATCGGTACTTTTCCGTTAGCCGGGCGCAAATGTCGCCAATTGTGAACCAAACGCGAGCCAAGTCGCCAAGAGAATGGTTGTAAGAAATTTGGCGGAATTATACATTATTTGGCGATTTTTCGCTTGTATTGATTCAACTAAGAGTCCATATAAGACTCGAAATGTTTATGGACTATTGGTTACTTTTGTATCAAATTATCACATCTTTGAAAGATTTAATTTTAGATTATAAATTCAAAAACACAACGATGCGCGAAACACTCTCTGATCCTACGGTGAAGGTGTATATCTGTATTATTTATTACTCGCAAACTTTAGACATAATGTTGTAAAGCTAATAAAAGTTGGAAGCCTTATTAAATACTACTTAACTGAAGTGTTTTCTTTTAAGTTTTCCTTCAGATATGAGTATATATATATATATAAGACAACCTATTTTTAAAAATGCAATGGAATGAAATACATAGGATATTCTGAATATCAAAGACTGTAAATTGATAAAATCAGCTTTCGACTCTAGGGAGAAATGCACACCTGAATAGCAGTTTTCAAAGATATGAATTAACTTCGATAAAATTGAAAGCGCTCCCATACACACACACACGCGCGCGCGGTTATCTTCAGCGCGACAGTTACAACTGTAACCTGTATATTCTATTTCCTAAGGGCAAAAGACACCTCGTACTACGATACTTAAGATATAAGAAGTAAAAAATTGACTACTTACAGTTATCGTCTTCTCTGACTTGTCACATTTCGTCTTATTAGTAAAATAAAGTTTCTATACAGATAGATAGTAAGAATGGAAAAGAATTTCTCCTTCTGGAATGCAAATGGTAAACTGCAAAATCTAATTTTGCAGTTTTCCATTTGATAGATAAAAATAAGAACGCCTTTTTTTTATCTGCTGAAAATAGATATTGTGCTATAAAAAATTGCTTCTGAAGAAGCGCTGAAATGAAATATTAACAACAATAATAAAAAATCCCTTTTCGGCGAGCTTGAAGGCAAAGGTAGATTCCTTTACGTTAATGTTACAAAAGACATGAAATATTACATATTGATCAATACAGACATAACCAATGACTTTATTGTTTTTACACATTGCAGTATTTACGCTGTGATTCTGTTTTCATGTCATTTCATTTTTTCCTATATCAAGGTTTTATCATTCCATTTTTCATTCCGAAAAGTTACGATAGATTTTTAGCTCAGTACATTGGTCAATTTTTTTATATCTGACAACATTCAACAGGTAGGAGTCATAAAGAAATAAACATCTCAGCAGTGCAAATATCTCCTAGATAACATTAAGCCAGCCTATCTGAAATAGTAGCAAGAAATTGACTCTTGGCACGAATGAAGAAAGACTCTAGATTTAAAAATTAATTTATTTAATCTATGTTATTGTGTTAACAATAATATTATTTAAATTAATTATTTAAATTAAATATTAAAATTACAATTAAATAAATTATGTTATTAATTTATTTAATCTAACATTGTGTGTAGCAAATTTAATACGTGTTTTTAAAGCATAAGATATGAATGCAGCCAATTTGAACAGTAAATTTAAATCTCCATAGACGGTTAAAACCAAATACTCAGGCATAAAATCCCAAACAATTTTAAAGTTAAGGATATACTTTTCAATAGTAAAAAAGGATAAAGGAAACTCTTATTTAAATATCTATCGTTTTTGGCTACTTTATATTGATTTTATTAAACAAATCATGGTCCCACCATGTTTAGCTAAATATCAAATTAAAGTATTCTGTCAAAAAACTTATTATCAAATTAACTATTAAAATTATTTGATTTATTAAAATTAACTATTTACTTAATTAAAGTTAAAAATGAATGTTATAAAATTTCAATAAAACTTTTCATGGCTCATACTAATGTAATCTTTATCTTTGTAATTATCTAATAATTATATTAATTTAAATAAAATACTGTCATGTGTGCCCATTTCTCCTAAACCACTGGACTGATTTCAATTCAAACTTTTTCAAACTTTTACTTTTAAAAAAAGAAAGGTCACCTTCAATAACCTTTCACCTAAAAGATGCTTAAAATTTCACTTAATGGTAAAATCAAGCAGCGTTTTGCCAGCATGATCCTTTTCATTTCCACAAATTGTTTCTCCTATTTTAATATTTTTACCATGAAACATTCTGTCAATCTGTTATAAAAAACGTGTATAGATATCATGTAGATTGTAAGAACTGTGAAGAAGAAACATACTTGTAAAAGTAGACTAGTCATAATTATATCGGATCAGCTATTGATTCTTAATTTTTAAATTAATGAATAATTAAAATAGTAATTAATATATTTTCAAAATCATTCTATTAAACCTTCATTGACTCCTTAGTATTTTTTATAACAAAATTTGAAGTGACCTATATCCAGCTATAACGTATGAAGAAAATGACATGCTTTTAAAAATCGTCTATTCAATTGATTCTTCTTTTTATTATGTTTTAGATTCAGATATGAATTTTGTGTATTATAATGAATACAATAGTAATTTTGTTATTGAAAAATATTAAACATGAAAACATTTTAATCCATAAAGCCTGTATATCAATTAATTCAACTATAATTAGCTAAAAATTCACAAAGATATTTAACTATAAATTAACTTCACATCAATATTATATATATACCGTAAAAAAAGAAAGTGGAAGGCGGTTGATGAAACTGAATCCTGGTATTCTGCCTTAACAAAAACTTCTAACATAAAAAGGTTCGTACATGTAGGTGTAATCTGCTTAATTGAAAATATTTTTCATCTCTAGTGTAACAGAGCTTTAGAAAATGATAAGTTGAGGAGGGGATTTGAAAATGCTTTTTAGTCAAAACTTCTAAATTGTGGCTAATTACGCCTTAACTACAAAAGTTTACTTGGTGATAGGCATAAAATGCGCCTAATTTGAATCTCTTTCTTCTATCTTCCAATCGTAAGGGAATTAGAGTATTAAAATCTTCTGTCCCACCATCTTCCAACCCTTTGAAGCTGAAGTAGTCCATCTATGAATTATGGATTTTCACTGTCCCTATACATCTGTCTCCAGTTAAAAATCTAACTCAAAATTACTTAGTTATCGCAGTTATCAAAATAACATCGGGCCAAACTGGCAGCGGCTTCTACATAATACATCAAAGAAAAGAACATTTTGCCTCTATTCTCATAATTGACTTGAGAAAAGAGGGTGGAAGAAACGCACATAAGACCTTCCAAAAGCAGGCAATGCTTAGGTTAAACGTACCTAATGTGAGAGGAGGGAATAGGGAAAATCACTTTCACCATACTCACAAATGGGAATATCGAATAAAGTCTAAATTTAAAAATCCGTTATGATAAGGCAATAATTCACTAATTGAATTTCTTTCTAGCTTATCGTTAAAGGAATTCATGGAGAATGAAACATTGGCCACCCCCACCATTTCCATCCCTTTGGGAGCTGATAGGATCTACGACCTCGACCGAGATTTTACCAGTCCTTACAAACAATTCCTGCTTGTTAAATTCATAATTAGCCTCCAGTTATCTGTCAGATAACATGGGAGAAAAGTTAAACTAGCATTATGATATATATAATATATATAATATATATACATTATATATACACATATATAAGAATATATTAGTTGAGAAGAGAGATATAGTAGAGAATATATAATGTAGAGTATACCTACATATATATATATATATATATATTATATATATATGATGATGCATATATCATATACATATAAGGTTATATATATATATATAAACTTTTTAACGAAGGGTGGTTTTGGGTTCTAGGGGTCATGATCGGTGAAGATCTGCAGAAATTTTCCGAAAGTCGTGTCATGAGAACCATTGCAATAGGTAGAGTTCCTATAAGGAATCTACCTAAAAAGAGATAGTCAAATATATGAAGAAACGTTAATAGTAGAAGAAACTGAAGTAAATTGCATGATTTATCAGCTGCATTCTGACTTCTGACTGAAGATCCATTGTAAAACCAGCGGCAGTGGCCTCCCCGAAACTTTCTCGCATACGACCAGTAATATGGGGTGGATAAATATTTTTGGGATATATAACACGGGTATTTACCCAAGGCCTGGTTAAATAACCGTGAGAAAAAAAATGATTTTGAGAGAAAAAATTATGAATGGTGATTTACAATGAAACAAAGTTTATGTATTCCCAAAAACTTGATATTTTACAAACAAAACGTGTACTTGGATTGAGCTGAGGGTACCGCAACTAATAAGATTTTATTTAACGTTTCTGAGTAAGAAATTTTATTATCGATAACACACAAGATTTCTCTACACCTCTGGTTCCATCTCGTCCATATGGAGAATGTTAAAACGAAGTTTCAATTTAGGGAGGTTGCCATAATTTCCGAAATTGCCGCCAATACGCAATTGTAACCGAATATGCAATTTGAACGCCTTTTTTAAAACCGATTGACACAAAAATTTAGCACAAATCTATAATTAAGGTTAGAAGGCCACATACAAAATTTCATTTATCTAAGTAATTGCTTTAACAAGTTATTACATTCAAAAGTATGTGATTATACAGACCGACAGATAGTCAACCCTTCAACGAAGTTGGTTCAAAATTTGATACAAACCTACATTCCTAATGATAAAATTGTGTACCAAATTCTATCCATCTAGCTATTCAAGTTTGAGTTATCGCGTTCACATTAACACGGATATACAGACAGACAGACTTCCCGTGGACGGATTTTGTCCAAAATTTGAATAGAAACCTACAAAATTTTGTCTAAAGACCCCATAACAAATTTCATCCCCGTAGCCCTAATAGTTTTTGAGTTATCGTGTTTACAGACACACAGACAGGCACAATTCCAAAATTGTGTTATTCGGACTCGGGAGGTCTAAAACGTGGAGATTCGTCAAAATCTCGAGTTCGAATTTTTTGACGACTGCAATACTTTCTCTTTGTGTACTTCGTATACGAGAAAGTAAAAAGGGTAGATAACAATGCTCAGATAGCTTAAACACTTGGACGATGGGGACATCCCGGAAAAGATTTGTGACTTAAGTTAAACAGAAGTTCGGGTATCTAGAATTGAAATAAAAGTGATTAAAATTGAAGCGGCTTTGCAAAGAATTAATTTAGAGATGAAAAAGTTAAATCGTCACATATATATTACAAAGAAAACGATGCAAATAGAGGGAAAAAATCAGATCAGTAAATAATTTTAAAAGCAGTGATATTTTAGAAGATGCTAAGATAAACCAGCGCGAGTGGCCTCCCCTAAACATTCTCGCATACTTCTCAAAAATTTGTAATTTACCCTCCCCCTGCGTAGATAAAAAAATCGAACCTACTGTAACCCAGAATGCAATGACTATCAGAAGGTTTTTCATTGCAGATTATAGCGATTGTAAAATATTTAGCTGAAGAATCAAATTCAAAGAGATGCGTACCGATTAAATGCGAACCGATTCCACTCTTGCCGGCTCAAGGACAAAGTGACGTAATCTTTCCGCGTGCACAGAGATTGCTAGACCAATACGCATGCGCATGGATAATCGGATTAAAAAAATTGAATACGCAATTTGAACGCCTTTTTTTAACCGATTGAAGTGAAATTTGGGCACAGATCTATAATTAATGTCAGCAACCGTCGTACTAATTTTTATTTATCTAGGCCAAAAGGTTTAGGAGATATAATTTTTACAAGTATGCGATTATACAGTCCGACAGACAATCAACCCTTCGACGTATTTGGTCCAAACTGTGATACGGACCTACAATCATGATGATAAAACTATGTACCAAATTTTATCCATCTAGCTAACCAAGTTTTTGAGTTATAATGTTCACATGACCGCGAACAGACAGACAGACTTCCTGTAGACGGAATTTGTCCAAAATTCGACAGAAACCTACAAATTATGTGTGAGGATCACATATCAAATTTCATCCCTGTATCTCTAATAACTTTCGAGCTATCGTGTTCACAGACATACAGACACACAGACAGACATAATTCCAAAATTGTCTTTTTCGGACTCAAGGAGGTCTAAAACGTGGAGTTTCGTCAAAATCTCGAGTTCAAATTTTTTGACGATTACAATACTTTCTCTTTGTAAACTTCGTATAGGAGAAAATAGAAAAAGAGATATTTCCTTGCTTAGCCCTTCATCACACGCACCCATTTTTGGAACATTAGCACACGCGCGGGGTCATTTTGATTCCAAATTTTTAGACACATACTCGTTATTTTATTGGCTATTTGTTCAAAAATAATATATGATCAAAGTATAAGAACATTTTTTCGTAAAAATGGCTTGTATTTAAGACACGAATGAGATTTTTAAGAAGAAAAGAAAAAAGAAAGTTGAACTTATATCTTTCCCCCTCATTTTCTGTATTTTTTCTTCTCCGCTGCGCACGTGTTTACGCTTCCATAGCCATATAATGTTAAATTAACCTGAAACGTTAGCACGCGCACGAGTCAATTTAACCCCAAAACCCCCTTTTAACCAGACCAGTAAAAAGCGAGAAACCCAGTTTCACCGGTTTTGGCCTTCTTATCCTCTTCTTCTAGCTCCCCTATGAAGGCACAGGAAGTAACAGGGCAAGTGTTTAGAAATTCCTGGAATTTTTTAACAAAAGAGAAAGGGTGGGGTCAAAAAGACCCCACGTGTGTGCTGACGGGTTAGTATACTACTTTCTCAAAGAGAAAGTATTGTAATCGACAAAGAATTAGACCTCGAGATTTTTATGAATCCCCATAAGTTTGAAAGCACTACTCTGTAGAACGCTGGTCTCAGATCGAAATGAAATAATTGGAAGAAAAAAAAATCCTGTCGGCGAGCCTAAAGACCGGATGGCGAAGGTAGATTTCTTTTGTCCGGAGATATAAGGAAATGAAAAATTCACCACAGGCCTTATTTCTTCTAATTTCATAATGGTTAAAACTATAACTGTGAAAGAGGGTGGATCAGAATGCAAATGAGGAGATCTTTACAAGGATGTTTCACATGCATAGATTGATAAAATCAGTCGATGTTAGGGGTTCAATGTCACTTTCAATCGATAACTACTAAGCAACTGCCGCTGTCGAAAAACGTTAGTACGAAAGTTGTTTGTTATGATGAGGCGATAATTTGCCTAATTTGTATTATCTTTCGATCTTCAGTCGTAAGGGAGTTCTGCTGAAATGTATATTCCACACTCTCCCCATTTCCATTCCCTTTGAGCCTAATTACCCATCTGCGAACTTGGTCGAGATTTTCAGTTTCCTTACAATAGATTCCTGACCAGTTCAAATCTAAACAAAATTACTCTAGTTATCGTATTCACAAGATGACATGGGAAAAGCGTTTTAGAATGGTGGTTTTGGGTTCCAGGTACCACAATCGGAGAAGACATTCAGAAATTGTCCCGATGTCGTGTCATGAGAACAATTGCAATAAGCATTTTTTTAAAATATGAAAGCGACATAAGATACGGGATAGCCCCCACCCCAAGTTATTAACTTGTGCTTGATTGATACAGTTCTTGTAAGAAGAACAGTACACCTATTTAGATAGAAGATCAATTGTACCATTATGGGCGTCTTTACGCCATACGTTATGCCATACGCAGAAAATATCTGTAAAAGGAAATCTGTTTCGATGCAAATTAATAATTAATGGCAGTTTTAATGATTATCATGAATTCAATTCTCACAGTTTTGTTACTGATGACTGTAATAAGATTCATAAAAATTAACTGGTTATTTTTATATATTGGAGCTTTGCAGACATCAGCATAATTGCATCTTCAAAGGAATTGAAAGAAAAACTTGAGATATTCAAACAATTTATCACAGTTTTATAGTATTGAAGACTAAATTAAACAGTTTCATCTTGAACTTTTTCTTAGTATTAGATATTCTGCATTTATTCAATAAAAAAAAATCAATAATGAAATAATTTTTACAATATGACATGTACAAAAAGAAAAAAAAGGAATAACTTATTTTTACTATTTTTATAAAATAAAAATAAGTTCGATGATCTGCAATTTTGAATTCATTTATAACAGACTGTATATTTTAACAATATCCACTGTAAAATTCATATGAATGTGTTTTAAATCTGTAAAATTTTTGATTTATTGTTTCCTATATTAAAATACAGATGGCAGCATGAAACTGAAAAAAATATATCCATTATATGAGATTGATCAAGAATTTCGTGCTGCCATCTTTTGTCACAACAATACATCTGTTAATAATTCGAAAGTACTTTTATAAAATTAAACTGATTACATCCTGAAATACTAAAATTCTAGTTTCTAAATGTTATTACTAATCTTAGTCCATAGATACTTCTAATCTTGAAAAGAGATGACAGTTCACTTGCAAGAATTTCAAAATTAATGAATAATTCTATCGTTATAATTTCAAAATGTTTCTTCAAAGTAATTTATTTCCTGTAAAAGACTTAAAATTTTGATACTTTCGAGCATAATTTTCTATATTCAGGTTAAATTAATAATTATAATTATTTCTTTCCACAGATAACATAATTTCTATCTGTTGACTGTTTTTGTTTTATGTTTGTTTTATGTCGGATTACAATAAACTGAAGCTGTGTGTGTGTGTCTATGGGTGTTATATTTAAGTTCTACTAGTCAGATCAATGGAACTATAGCTACCGAACAGGGCACAGTCATATTGGAGCGATGTTCTGAAATTTTATTTCGCTTCTAAGTTAAGAATTAAATTAAATTTTGAGATTTTCCATCAATAATTTCAGAAAGAATTATTGTAGAAAGATATTTTTATACAATTTTAAAATAAAAAAATACTTTCCAATGAAATGCTAAAAATGCAATACCATTAAAATTTCTGAATAAGTTTTACTCTAATTATAGAAATCTAAAAATAAAGAAATAACAAAATATAATCTGTATCAAGATTTTTTTATTTTTGCACGAAAATAGATGGAATCTTGTTTCTATCTACTAAACTAGGCAATTTAATGCGCTTCATAAATGTATAAAATTACTCTATCAAAACGTATTTCGAAACATGGAAATCAGTCTATACGCTGAATACTATGCGATTAGTTTCACATCTACTTTATAATAATTAATATTTAAAATATTTCTTAAAATGCAGTTTGTTTTATAGTTATGAACTTTTTGAAAAATATAATTTCAGAAATAATGCTTCAGCTGGTTTATAATGTATTTTAATTGCATCTTACTGGAATATATTAAAATTGAATTAAATTGGGTTATGCATCTAAAATATTTTATCATTATTTTGTGTTAAAAATAAAAGAAGGTATTTAATTGGGCCTGCGGATTGTATTGAATTTATAAGATTTTTACAACATTAAAATGAATTCTTTTTGAAGGTTCCACTCATGCAAAATCATGTGAATACATATGTGTGAAGTGAAATATAAATATAAATAAAAGTAATCTTTTGAAAATGTATGAATCATTAGAAATCATTATTTTAAAGCAGTACATTATTAATTTTTAATAAAATTATTAAAAAATAAACATATTACAGATATAAATTAGAGATAATGTTACTGATTAAGTAACTAAGAATTTTTTTTGAATTTACATGCAAACTGAACATATTTAAAAAATACATAATACAAGGATGAGATATTTTTTTGACAATTTTGGAAGGAAAACTATTAATTAAGGTATCATACAGAAAATGAATCAGATAAGTTTTATTTACTGGAACTGCATTACTCAAATGAAAATTTTATGTATGGCTTTTAATGAGAAATTTCATCACTGTTTCGATTTTTTTTGTACATTTTAGACGCAATCGAGCATATATTGTTTAATTATGCAATATATAAGTTAAACACGCGCCATATTGTTTAAGTATGAGAGATAGTAGAGGGAAGAATGCTCCTGATGGTTTATTTGCCTTGTGTTTAAGCTTAGTTTCTTCCCGTGCAAAGTGTTAAATTTAACAAAATGCTTTCGACTCTTATACATGATATTTTTTTTATGCATAAAACCAACTGCTAAAGTAAAAACAATTTTTAAAATCGAGTCTCATTGCATTGGCGCCAAGGTTTGAAACCGTTTTGAAGAATGGTGCATAGCAATGAGATAAATTCACTTGACGGAAACAAATGCACATGTCATTTAGCATCTAACTGCATGTGATTTTTTACGTTCAGGGACGAACTACTACAAGCCGTAAATAAAAGAAGCGCAACGGATTTCAAAATTCAATTAGGCGGCGCATTTGATACTTGTCACGTGACTCCATTGTGTAAGAGTTTTCATAAATCGGTTTATTTTGATAATCATTTTTGAATTTTTTTCATACTTCCATTTTTTGTCATCTCAGTGCTGCTAACATTAAATTCAAGCTATCTTTTTCTAAACAAATGGAAAAAATTGTAAATATTACAATTACAAATAAAATAATTCTTTCAAAACTCAGAAATATTTTATTATGCAGTTTAAGTGAAATATATTATTTATTGAAAGAAAACAAAATGTTTGTAATGCTTCAGCATTCAATTTGTGTGTATGCCAGGCTTTTTGTAGCTCATGAATAACATGAAAAGGAAGAAATATCGACGAAAAATAAAATGAAATGCTTATTAAAATGCTGAACATTGCAGCAGAGTTTAAGATACTACTGCTGATACGGTGAAGTATCGCAAAAAAGAAGTCATTGCAACGGAAGCTTATTACTGATACATATGGCTTGTTTACTGAGAATAAAATACGATTTAGAAAAATAATCTGAGCATTTTGAAAATGTTGTATTCCTAAAAAAGATTTAAAACTTACTTTGACTTTGAACTGAAAGAAAACGATGTGTTCCGTAATAGTGGAGATAGGTTTATAAAATGTCTTTTAAATAAATTATGTGATTCAATGATATATTATTTTAGACATTTTTCAAAAATTTTATATAGAAATTCTGCAATCATTAACGCTTCTCTAAATTAATTTAATTTATTTAACTTAATATAAGGTATGTCACCACATTCCGAGTAATTTTAAATTTTTCATGAAACATTCATGTTCTTAACTAAAATGAGTTATAAAACTAAGAATTCCAATGCAATTTCATTGGAAATTTCATTGAATTTCAAAATATAGGCAATTTTAACCAAAATTTTAGTGCAAATTTGCACTTATGCCAAACCTCCTATAACGAGTTCTATTGAATATATTTCGTTAATTTTTGCCCAGTATGTAGCTAACATGCTTATCTGTGTTATGATCTAAAAGAGTTTTAATCCCTCTAAAAGTTTTGGAGAAATTCCAAACTTTTGAACAAACTCGATTTTTTTTTAAAAAAATCGATTTTTTTTTACTAAAAAGTCATTAAAATAAATAAATATAGACAGGGAGCTTAGATTTTAGTTCAAAACATATCTTGAAAAAACTAAAACATTTTGGCCAAATTTAATTTTAATATTTTAAAAATATTTTTCAAAATGATATTTGCCACGCAGAAAAATATCGAGAAACACAATTTCTCAGAAAATGCTTTTAAATATTTTCATATAGTGCAAAAAAAATTTGTACTAATCTTAGAATTTTAAAACTCGCCATATTTAGAAGTCAAACTCTCTTTCACTTGATTTTAAAAGACTTTTGTGTTCTTTTAGCTTTTTAGATTTTTTCTGAAAAATTTTGTGTAGTAGGTAGTGAGTGACGTCTCGATATCTGAATTAGCTTTTTGTCAGTTTCCATGTAATATTTAAGCATCAATTTATAAATTTATATTGAAAAACACTTAAGAACAGTAACAGTTCAAAATAAATGGAACTAAATTATAAAACTGCAATTTGAGCGCCAAAAAATAATATTTACTGTTATAATTACTGTTGTGTTATATATATATATATATATATATATATATATATATATATATTAATTTCTCCAAAAACCAAAAAAAATAAAAACTATAAAAATAAGAAATGGAAACCTAAATCTGTATTTTTAGACAATATATTTCTTGAGAATTAAGAAATAGTTGTTCAAACTAATTTTTTTTTATTTTAAAGGTTCTTAAAATTGTCACTTCCGGTATTAGAATTGTCACTTCCGTTTAATTATTTATGCTATAACTTTACTTGTTGTTATAGTAGAAACAAAAAGAAAGCATTTTTAGATACCTAAATGTATGGCCTATAAAATGAATAAATGAAACAAATTTCGAAATTTTCAGAAAAACGATTTTAGGGCACTCACGTACCTATGTTTATGTTATGTTGATTTATGCACGCGCGATTAAGGATGAAATTTGTGTAATAAATAAATAATGATCTTATTAACAGGTACAATTTAAGCAATTAAGATGAACAAACATCCTTAATTTTACAGAGGTTCTTTTTGATAAAGAATGGAATATATTCTTATATATATTCCTATATAGTTTAAAAATTAATTTGTCATGATGCACAACACAAAAGCCACAATATTAATTGTATTATGACAAATGGCATTAAATCTAAAATAATTTTGTACATATCGAATCGAAATAAGACTAAAAAAACTAGAATAAAGCTCATTGTGCTACTTTCATCAAATATTTCAGATTAAATTTAGTTTCCAATTTCATTTATGATTTTGCGGCATTGCACTCTATCCCTTCCATCAGCTTTTTAACATTATGCATAAAAAAATCTTACTGAGAATTTTTGGGAAAGAGACATTTCTTTTTGTAGTGAACCCATAGAGGAAATGTAACTGACGAACCCTTTGATCTTTTGGCATCTTTCCCGAGACTTAATAGTGATACAGGTATGAACTTCTTAGAAGCCTCGTGGCACCGAAAGCTGTAAAAGAATGCTGTCTGTGGTACTCTGTCAGAATAGATTAATGACTGTACGAGACCTGCTTGCTAAACGCAACACTGACAGTTCGTAACGTACCTTGCAGTTTTTGACGCTTCTGGATTCGGTTACTTCAAGCCACATACCGATTCTTCCAGCTGCACGTAGTTCGGCTTAAAGTCTAAACTTAAAAAACTAAGCGTTTCTCTGATGGAGAAAACAAATCTTGGTATGTGATGAAGAAAACGAATTATTAATTCTAGGAAACTAGAATATTACTCATAATAGTGCATACAAATGCTAAATTCCTCAAACATTTTGTGGTTCACAAAGTAAATAACTAATGCAAAATAGGGGATTTACGAGATAGGAAATAATACCAAATATTAAACTCCGATAAATAAAATAAAATGTTATTATACTTTTATACTAAGCAAAAAGTTTTTAAGGCACAGTTTTTCAGAAGTATGTCATATTACTCTGCATTAAATTATGTTTTCTTTGTCATTTCTACTAAACACCATTGCCGATGTTGTGCACTTCGTTACATATCTTCATCCACCGAACTTTTTCCAACATTACCTGACTACTTTTAGTGCATTTTTAAAAAAATGTTATTTTATATTGTTTACTTTTAGCAGACGAATCTAACACTGTTACGCGCTCATGAAGATTCCTCTTCAGCCGTATGCTTCTTTCCTTGAAAGGAAAAGTGATCTCTAAATTTGCAGTTGAGTTTGGACATTCATTTACATTCTTTATAGTAATGTGTTAAACTTATTTCAAGACACTTTCACAATCACTCCCTGAGCTGAACATATTCTAGATGATCTTCCCACCGAATTTCTATCATTAATTTTTCATTCAGCAGTAATTCTAGAATATTTTCGCCAGTCAAATCTTTTAAACTGTAAGCTTCCGGAGACTTACTAGCTGATCAGTAGTTCAACATTCTGTATAATCCACAGATTAAATACGTTCAACCGTTGAATCTATTGTATTTTCAGCTGGAGAGGTTAGAATTGTACTTCGAAATGCACCGAGACATATATAACAGGTACATAATGTGGTAAGTATTTTTGATAAATTTATGACTTTAACGTTATTTGTCGTGTTAAGAAAACACGTTCCTTCTCTTGACCATTTTTTTTTCTCCTGAGAAGGGGTACAGGAAGTATAATCCCTTCCCCTTCTGATTTTCTGGGAATTTCGCGTGGGGTGTTTGACCCTTTTTCCTTCGTCCGGGAGAACTTTCTCTGACGTGGGTGTTTTGTTGACCAATGGTCTTTGAGTTGGGGGACTTCGAAAAGAGATTTTGGTGGGTTGCTAGGCAGATGGGACGCGGACAGAGAGGCTACTGGTGACAAGTCGGAACGAGAGAATGGAAATGAAAATGTAGGTAAAAAAATTAATAGAAGGTTCTTTTGCTGACCGTGGGGGGGGGGGGGGCCGGGGCCCATTTGCCTCTCACGGTAGGCGCGGATTTCGGAAGTAAAGAATGCGTGGTTGGAAAAAGTTTTTTTTTACTCGTACTAAAAGGGAAAACTTTAAAAAAAATGTTTGTAAAATGAAGGAGCGGAGATTTTGTCAGGAAGGGGCCGAATGCCCTGACTTCCGATGCAAAGAGCCGATCGCATCGTTGGGATATTTTTAGTGGATTGCGCTCTGGCGTACTGGCCAAGAGAAACGGCCTGCGAATTCATAAATTTTGTCCGGAAATGCCTGTATTCCCGACGTGGTCATTTTTTACCGTCACGGGTTGCTCTCACCTATCAGAGCGATTTTTCAGGCCTTGCATCCTTATGTTTACTCATAAAAAAAAAAAGGAATTGTGCTGGTGGTGATGGAAATAGTGGTATGTGAATTAAAATAATTGATTCGCTTTGCATCATATAAATACATGTGCTGAGGCTTTGTATGTAAGTACGGATTATTGTTGCAGTGGAACTGTAAATGGGTGAAATTAATGCAACTGTGTGAGATGTAATTCTTGTTAAAAATAATCAAGAGTTTTTTTTTTGTATTGTCTGTTTGTGTTTATGTGTTTTCTTAATCTGTATGAAGGTGAAATGAAATGTTACTGAAATGCATGAGTATGAAAATTTGTGTTACTTGGTTTTGAAAGCAGAATGCATTATTGAAATTTCATTGAAGTAACAATATGTTTATCAATTCAGGTGTTTATAAATGTATCTGTATAGGGTAAAAAAATGATATTGTGTTTATTCTTGATTTTTAAATTTCTTTTATACTACTAAACTTATAAATAAAATTAGCTTCTCATGCAGATCTTGGGATGAGTTTCACTATTTAGAGTCAATCATCTTAATGATTGACATTTATACTATGATAATATATTGAAGAAAATCAATTTGTGAGCCTACAATTATATAGCTCAAAGTACACAATGAAAAATGTAATTATTGATCTTACACCATGATGTTAAGTGCGGGAGGCTTGACTCCTTAAGAGTTTAAAATTTTTACTTCTCTTTTAAATTTATCTTGTTCATACTCAAAATTTTACAGTTAATAATTGTTTTCCTTTGTTAAAAGATCTCTTAAAGACAGAGCTTCCTTAAGGCATGGCCTGGATGAACTCTGGGTTATAAAATAAACACAACGCGATAAAATTTATTATTATTATTACTTGACTTCAGAAGTCTGGCATTCTTTATGTATAATAATAAAATATAAAATACAAAATAAATATCAAAAATATCAACACAACATATTCAAAACTATGAAGCTCCGTTACTTCTGTAAAGTTGTTATAAACATTATTGAAATTTTGTAATGAAATGTAACAATTTTTTGATGAAATTGATCTAAAATATAGCTGGAATTCGATTAAGAGGAATAAAAAATTATTTTCATATTCGATTGATTTAAATCTTTGAAAACCATACTTTTCAATACTTTTACCACAACGAACACAATCAAGTTTAAAATCAAAATAAAGAAAATTATTATCTAAATTTCTACATGAATCATATTAAGTATATAATTATATTTTCGTTTGAAATTTCATATCTTCTATTTTTTAAACTAATAAATATTTAACTCTATGCTAGTTGAACAGTAACAGTTAAAATGAATTGATTCAGATGAATTGTCACAGAGAAGGCAACTTGATCGGAAATAAAATACGAATATATGTAAAAATTTGTTTGTTCACCTTACAGAAGAATATAGCAGTAGTTAAGCTATTTATGAGGAAGTTGCTTATATATATTTTTTAATTTATGAAGCTCTTTAAATATAAATTTTCCATTGACTCTTTAAATTCCCTATATTTCTAAAGTTCGAATACATTTATAAAAAGTCCCTTCTAATTGAAATCCTTTTAACGAAATATTATTTTATTCTTGGGCATAAAAGAACTTGTGGGAAGAGGAAATTCCATTTCCATATTTCTTGCTCGTGAGATGAATAGCAAGTCTACAAAAATTGAAACGATTATTAAATCTATTCTTCATACAGCAACAATAAGACCTAACACCGATATTCTTTCACTGACCATCACAAAATTAGTAGATACAGTCCACCCCCTATTTATCGATCTTCCACATATTGCAAATCTCTGTGTATCGAGCTTTCTTCAGGAATTTTGGATTTTTAATAGAAAAACAATTTCTGTAGATCGAATACAATATCTAAATATGGAACAAATATAGACGGAATAAATAATTTAGTACCGATAATAAATGACGGTATTGAATTGGAGCAATTCCCCTTATAGGTGGACCAGAAATTAATTGGGGCTGATTGTGACACCGGCCAGGACATGTTGGACGTTGCTTTGGTCAAGATGAATCCAAAGATGACGATGATAAGGAAGATGAACTAGTTGAAAAAGCCATTTAGAACACAAGTAATGAAAATATTCTAAATTGTCCGCCACAGCTTCAGATTCAATACTAACGTTCCTGAAAATATTTTATTTTCAGAAAAATGAACCTTATACTGAAATGCTTTCTCAGAAAAGTTTACTCAAAAAGACATTAGGGACTACTTTGTCGAAAAATAAATAAACTTTTAGTTTCGTTTTCTGTTACATTGTGAACAAATATGCAAATTACATACATATTTGTAACTTTTTAAAAATCAATTTCTTTAGTTATTTCCCTTTTAAGTCTTCTTTTTAGTTTAATTCTTTTAAACCTTTTTTAACTCTCACAAATTACCTATACATAAAAGATTTCAGAAGGAAATTAATAAATATTTGCAATTTGTATTTCCACGTATCTTTAATTTCGGCTGTATCTTTTCCAACACCTTTCAATTTCTAAAACTGTCCGTCATTATTTTCAAACCATTTTCCGTCGACACTACCAAAATGATCATTGAAGAACCCTTGGATCTTCTGGCTCCATTCCCATGAGTTGACAGTGATATGGGCGTAAGCATTGTCGATCCTTCAAGCAACACTGAGTTCCGTCATAGTGGTGCCGCCATCGGCATTCTGCGAAAGAAGACTGATGGCACCCCAAGATCTCAACCTCCCAAAAACTGAGACTGACAGATCATGATTACCGTACATTTCTTAACGCCACTCTATACGGTTGCTTAATGTTACATGCTTTAGTCTCATTTATTAAACAACTTTTTTAACACAGACATTAACAGTTCTTTAGAACTGAAAGGAGAGAAATATATAGAAGAGAAAATTTTAAATAGTACGACATGTACAAAGTACAAATTTGCTTGCTGTTGGTTTAAATAATTATTTCTGTAAATTTAATTATGGTTAATGCATGTTTTAAAATTATGACAACTTCATATAAATTCCTTTATTTTTGTTATATTCTAAAGCGGCCTCATTTAACTCATTTAAGAAAAAAGAATGCTGGAACGGATTCAAGAATCATCGTAGCAATGAGCATAAAACCTCCTGCTTCTCTCGGGAGGGTTTAAGGAGCAGCGGGATCCAATTCGTACATCCTCAGGAAGTTTCGTGCTGTGTGGGGTATGCATGTAAGCGTAAAGCCCTATGAGCACAAGATGCTCTACAATATTCAAGCGACATCTTTACGTTGTTGTGAGGCATTCAGAATATTGTAGCAATATTGTGGAGATATCGTAAAATATCTTGTGCTAATAGGGAGGTGACTAAGTGGGAAGTTATTTGAGAGTTAATACACATGCACGGATACATGAATCTATGTAGTTGGAAAAAATGGATCACACATCTACAAAGTATCTTCCATGTTATTAATAATTAGTGTGTGTTTGGGAAATGAAATATAGTGATGTATATGTTACAGCAATAGGATTAACCAGTTAGTATGAATAATTACCGGTAAAAGTGATGAACTGATTTATCACAGTGACCAGTTTTTATGAATAATTACCGGTAAAAGTCATGAATTGTTTTATCACTGTGACCATTATGTGCGAATAATTACTGGTTAAAAGTCATTAATCAATTTAAGGTATTGACAGGTAATTATTCATACTGACCAATTAGCCACATTAACCGTAACATAGATATGCAACTTTTAATTACTAAATACAACAATTTCAGAAGAATGAAATAATGAATAATATTAATAATGAATAATATTCAAGCGATGAGTCAAACTTTTTTTATTTAATTATCTAGTCTGATGTTACAATTATATTTATTGAATAAACTGGCATAATTGCTACAATCAGAATCAACAAATTCATGACATTGCAAGTTTCCAACAGAGGTAAATTAGTAGCACATTTTTGATGCTTAGTTGAAGATTAATTTATTATTGGAAATAGATTACACTGTTCCGCTTCGTACTTCTGAATTAGGTTTCGTTGAACAAGCAATTGATCCTTTCTTAAAGAAATACCTCGCAATGAGAAAGAAAGATTCAATCACGTCCACGACCTGGACTAGAGACACTCCTAACCAGATTCCAATGAATCCACCAATGTAGCTAAAAGCTTCAACTTGCTGAAAAAAGAAAATAGTAAAAATGATGTACAAAAACCAGAAAGCACTAGAAAACATCTCAATCAAGATTAAGAATAAAAATTTTAACTGGAGTTCGCAAATTCCAGATTATCATGTGCCAATAAGAAGTTCGCTTGACACGTATTTCATCCAACTTATATAACACGAAGTGTTTATAATTCTATTAGCCAGCTGATAAGGTGACAGAATATCAATTTATGTTATATTTTTTAAAATAAGACTCATCTGAAGGAACAAAGAATTTTTCACAATATTAGAATGAGAAGTAACTTACCTGAAATTGTGGTTTGTATTGAATTTTCATTATTTCTGAATCCTCAAACTGAACACGTACTTCAATCCTACGGCTGTAAAATCAGTAATAATATAAATCAGGAGAGTAGAAAATGTATATAAATATGTTTTATTTCATCTTATTTTCTTTATACCTTCGTCATGTATAATTTTATCATCATCAATAATAATGAAATTTAGTATGTGACTGTAACAAATAAATTTCATATTTGTGTTGAAGGTTGGATTCAATTAACCAACGGAAAAATCTCCAAATTGTATACTCGATTCTCTTCACTATACCATGCTACTAAACGCAAAACACGCCATATTTTTTAACTATACGAAAAAGTTGAGGGGAGAAGCTGCTTCGGGTGAATTATGCACTATTCTTTAGTACACAGTGTTAATAGAACTGCGTAATGCTATCCAACACATTGAAATGCCCGTAAATAAATACTGCATGCTGTGTGCGAAACTATAATTTTCTAGAAATTACGGTAAGATTTCGAATGATAAAATACATAGAATTATAAAATATCATTAAATAATACTCACGACATATTGCTTGTATCGTCATGCGTTTCCTGAAAAAGAATTTTAAAAAGTTTAACTTCTAGGAAGCAAAGCATATTATTTCATTTTAATAATAATGAATATTTCACAGTTACCTACAAGTTTTACATCAATAAAAATTTGTAAAGCAAAGATTGAATTCCACAGCTTAAGTGGAATAGCGATTTTAAATAAACTTGCTCCATAACAGATGATAATTATCTTTACCTCGGCTGTTTTTAGATATCCTTAGTTCGTCTGTTTTTATAAAAATCAAAGATCTTTAAAACGCGTGTATTTTCTAACTCACTGAAGACGTTTCACTTTTAATATTTACTTAGAAATGCATACTTTTGATTTAAAACTCTACAATGTCTAAATTTTCTTATCAGGTTCATGCTACGTAAAAATACATGAAATTTTCCAAGTAAATGATTGGAAAGTATTCTTAAAACATCTCAATGAATTTCTACAATAACTGATTAACTAAGCTGTACTCAGCATTTCATTAAGTTGAACCAAGATTCTATATATTTTAGTAATTCCTGCATTTAAAGATTCTTGTTCTTTTCCAATGAATTCTGTAACATTCAATATTTAATATCAAAATAATTTTCGTTACTTATATGTCTTGCCCTATTTTGTAGAAATGCCATTCGTTTTCTGATAAAATGTATTTTTTTATTTTAATTTTAGCAATTATCATTACCATCCGCTTTTGGCAACGAACTGTTCTAATATGGCAGTGTTAATAGTCTATAGCTATGCCTGCAACTTGGAGAAATAAATTGGCGTATTCGAGGCTGTAGAGGCTAAGGGTTATTGCCAAATATTTTTTTTTGCGATATATCTCAAAAATTGAGGGTGGGTGGCTTGCAACCATTGATGACTTATCTAGGATCCATAAACTTTCATATTAATTAAAAATTGTCCAAAACGATCCAGTAGTTGGCACTGGGGGACTGTCTCTTGGGTATTCCTCATAGAGAATGCACAGTAGAGAAGTAATTTTTTTCAATTTCCCTCGAAAATGGAGGGGGGGTGGGGTGGAAAGCGATCATTGATGACGTATCTAGACATCAAAAGCAGGGCCGGCCTTTAACCGATTGGATCAATTGCTTCAAATAGGGCCCTAGAGTGCAAGAAAGTATGTACTCAAGCGTATTCAAATTAAAATCAAGTATCGTTTTGATTTTCAGGACATTATCCTTAGGAATTTTTATATTTTAAAATTCGCTTGAAAACCAATGTCCAACGTCCAAAGATTGTCCAATTTTTTCTATGCAGCTGGTTGACACTGTTTCAGAAGGCAGCAGTCGTGGCCAAGTTTCTCTACTGTAATAAAAAATAAAATAAAATTGCAACTCGCAGGGTAAGAAGTATTGCGTTACTAATAAGGTATGCTGCTTTTACATGGGGTGGGGACAGGCGTGGCCTTGACTTCACCCTCTGGTTCTACATCAAGTGAATGACATTGTTTTGTAGAAAGGACTGGGTATTTTCGTTTCCTTTCTGTAAACAAGAGCATACAGCAAGTTTACCAAATTGCGACAGCTTTTGACTGCCCAAGATATTGGTAGTTTGTGAAGATCTTCAGCTCCTGAGACTATCATAAAGTATAGAGATACACAAATGTAGATTTGTTTTTAATTAAGAATACAATTATTCTCATTTAACATAATTCTTTATTATTTTTCTTCTAGATATTTTAAAGAGATATTATCACTACTACGCTTAAGAGAAGAAACTATAATTATTTAAATTCTCCAGAAATTAAATTAATCAAAATATGCTTATTAGAAACCTCGAGAGATATTACCTTTAATCATAATATATATTGTGAAAATTGTTTATTTATAAAAAAATTTATTGATTTGATATACAAACCATTCGGGTGTTATTTATTATACAACAGAGGAAAATATATTAATTTAGTGAGAAGGAGTTTCTTTAAAGATTTACAAGTGAACAGATGTTTTAATTATGGTTACTAAGAGTTATTACAGCCGATAGAATAACACTCAAAATCTGAACATTTTAACTTTTTGTCTGTTGTACTTAATCTGAATGAGTTATTTATTCCCGTCCCAATTTCTCAGTAAAAAGTTTCTTCTATTAATGATATTTTTTTAATTCAGAAAAAATTAGAATAGCAATAAAGTTTATTAGCAATGAAACATCTTGATTCTTGAGATTCTATATATTAACATCTTAAAACATGTACAGTTGTTACGTGTTATAAAGTACATTATTCAAATAATAAGTTGTTTCAGGGATTTTATTAACTGTCACAGTCTTAAATCGAACTGTCATAGTCTTAAATCGAACTGTCACAGACATGAACAACAATCTGTTCCTCGAAAAAAAGTATTGGAACTTTTATTCTTATTTTCTCCATCAAAAATATGCATTCCTAAGGCTAATATGTAAATATTGTTGCGAAAGGTCTCTCTGTGGTGTATGGTATAAACAGTCCAACACGCAGGATAATGGAGAATGAAGGTTTATTTACAAATATGCAGGAAAACACGTAGCACAGGTACAGGAAACAATAGTCCTTGCACAGATTACCAATGTAAATAGACAACAATTCACCGGTAATGACAGTTCAGCACTTTAATATCTAACAGCGCAAAGAGTCAGCAAATAACTAGTAACGACAATAGCAGCTCAGCTCACCAGCTGATTAGCTCACACAGCGGATAGAACTCCGAAGACTTTCACAATGGATCAACACTCCTACCGCTCGGCGTCTAACAGCTTACGAGCTCGCACAGCGGATAGAACTCAAGAGACGTTCGCGCTCCAAGGCGATCCTAGTCGAACAACGAACCGCTGTGATTCAAACGCGGTCTTATATACTCCCCCTGTTAGGCCGTGACGTCACATAGAATTTTCATGAAAAACCTGGATCTCGGCCCCTAATA
>BGPR01010285.1:16396-53167 GCA_013235015.1 Araneus ventricosus | reverse complement strand
CTTACAAAACAAGGACTGTTCTCCCTAATGGAGGACGGTTGGTCACCTTAATTTAAAAGCAGGTTCAAGCAGTCTTCTAATATCAAATGTCGAAAAGGAGGACATGTACGAGGCCACTTTTCAAGGGAGGACATGTCTTACAAAACAAGGACTGTCCACCCTAATGGAGGACGGTTGGTCACCTTAATTTAAATGCAGGTTCAAGGAGACAAGAATTACAACCTCGGTTAACTGAATTAGAGGGGTGGCGGGAGTTGTTTCAGTTAACGATTTTTTCTGTTAAGCCATGAACATCTAATTACTGTAAGCAGTTCTGAAATGTTTTGAGTGCATAACGTATTCAAAAGTCTCTTTGTAAGTTACACTTGTGTTTTTTATTAACACTCTGATTCCTAAGCCGGCCGTAACCGATCATGCAACTTCTATACTAGTGGGGCGGATTTCGGCCGGTTGCTGTTCCAAATGGGGGGAAAAGGCTGTTTGGTGAGTGGTCATTAAAGGGACCCTTAGGGGAGAGATGAGAGATGAAAGGCCTGCCATTCATATCTCCCACCACTCGTAGTGAGGAGAAAAGGGGGAACGGGGCGGACGAATCCATTCCACAGATCAATTAGTAAGCAAACCTCCGTATGCAGCTGTTGTCAGATTTTGAGAACTCTTAGTAGCAGAGGGTTAAAGCTAACAATACGGGCGCAATATTCGCCCCGGCGAGTTCGGGCGCAGGTAAAAAATATCGTAATTTCAATATGGTTAATACACGTTGATTTTAATTTTAGCATTCTAAAATGAATCACTGACCTTCTTAGGGAGGCTTCAAAGAAAAAAGTGGGGATATCGTTGCAAAAAAAGTCTCGCCTTCTCGATTATTTAAGTGCAAAACAGTACGGTTTTTCATGGATTTATGATTTCCGAAGAATATCGGATAACCCGGGCTTTGGTTAACCCGAGTTCTGTTAACCAGGGTTTGTCTGTATTTTTAATTTGTAGTGTTTGAGTAGTTTAAGCTCACTGTCCGTTCTTTGTTAGCTGCATGTCATGCAATATATTCCTGAATCTGCGTTTTAGGTGTGTGTGTGTTATGTCAATAAAAGGAGAAAAGCAACAACTAGAGTGATCTTTGTTTCAAGCCCAACACCTATACATAAACACCATTGGTGATCAAAAAACGGATCACACGATGCTGTTATAAAAATATTTGGCGGTCATTAGTCGAATATCGTCAAAAATCACCAAACTATTCCACGTTTCCGGAAAAAAGCTTTAGCTTTAGTTTAACCTTCTCATACCGAGCAAGGCGGTTTCGGGCGGTCTAAGAATCTCCCCTTAACAGCGAGAAAGGCCGGTCTGAGACGGTTGGCTTCTTCTTAGGGGAGGTGAGGTTCTGAGATCGCTTAGGAGATAAGCGCGGAAGGCGGTCAAATTATCCTTGCCAACCACAGCCCATTTCCTTGCGCCTTAAGGGTAGGTTATAGCAGGGGGTGGGGTGCTGGGGTAAATGACCGCCCAGGTTGGGGGAGTCCAATTCATGTCGTTTCCTCCCAATAACTCCCGGAAAAAGTCGCCTCGTGATTGAAGATTTAATCAATGGTTCATTAACCGTTTAACTTAACAGCCCGAGAATACTCGTGCATCGAATTATCGAAATTTTAGTCTTATAAACTAAAATTGAATCATTAATTAGCTTTATAATTTGACACAAAAATATGTAGGATCCAAAAACATCTTAAGTATCCTATGCCTTCTTAGATGAATGAAAACGACAGCCCCTTTCCAAAACAGGAGGGGTCATCTTATTAGATAGCAAAGAAAACTATTCAGTTAAGTGGTTAAAGCTTCGGAAAAGATTAGGCATTTCGACGCATTTCTTAGGTATTTCCCAATTAAAAAATATCTTTACTAGTAGTTTTGTGCCCTTAAGATCGTCTACTTATCACAGTCTTTAACCCCTTCGTGGACGGGTTTTTTTTTTTTGAATTTACGACCTAAAAAAATCTTTTTTTTATTGCTGAAGATTAATATATGTTCTATCCTGAATTCGAAAATGCAAAAAAAAAATGTCAGTAAACAGTTGTCCCTTGACCTACTGGTGGCCATACGTGTGATATCCTGTTCTCAGTTCCGGTTTTCGCTGCAATGCACCCGAGTTTTAAATTATAACAAAATACTCTCTGATGATAGGTTTTTCAAGTTTTTTGCTTTGAGGTATTTAAGATAAATATCTTCATGAAAAGAATTATTAATATTTCAAAAATGTTTATTTTAAAATGGTTTTAAAATCTTACCATGAAAAGAGCTTTAAAAGCTTTCTTTACCATCCGAGCGTAGAAACCACATTGAAATCATTTATTGCCGATTATTTCATTGCTTATTCAGAAATACAGAAAATAATCGCAACATATAATAAGACGCGTAAGTAGTGACGAATTTACTTTAAACTAGGGATGGGAAAACCTTCCGGGTTAAACCCAAAACCGTTTTTTTGTTTCAGTTAACCGGTTTCTTTTCGGTTATTTTTATGCCCTTTTTAAACCGGTTAATTTTTTAAATCCAGAAGCCAGGGGAAAAACGGATCGGAAGATAGGGTCGATTTTAGGTTCGACTGTAGACTAAAATTTACCAAGTTATAAAGCTTTGAATTCCATCAACTTAGGCCAATCAACGACAACCGCTTCCTCGAGGCGTCTGTTTGTTGGCGGATTACTGAAAAAGTTTTTATGAAGAGATAAGTATTGGCCAATGGCTTGATTTCCTGCAAAAACAATACTAATAAGAAATTCCGCATAAGGCGGCTGTTTTTTGTAGCCAAAAAATATTTATCTTTAGTCGGAAATTCTGTGGCGTCCGAAAGATTAGTATCTAAGTTGAATGGTGTTGTTTCCGATGAGAGGTGCCGACTGACAGATCAACACATTGCTGAAAAAATCTTTATGAGCAGATTAGATGATAAATATTGGCAGATGAATTAATTTCTTGTGGAAACAATGTTAATAAAAATTTTTGTCTTTAATACTTACTTATTGCAATAATTACTCATTTATTATTATTACATATTGTATAATATTGTATTGTATTGTTAATTATTGCATTAATATTACTTATTGTATATTATTATTAATAACAAATTCCGTCCACAAACGTTGCTTTAAAAAAAACCCGAAATCCGGTTTCTTCAAAAATCGGTTATTTTGAGCGGTTTTAACCGCCAGGTCAAACCGGAACAGAAAAAAACCGGTTTAACCGCAAACCGGCTTTTTTGCGATAACCGCCATCCCTACTTTAAACGATGCAACGATTTCCCATGACATGCGACGCCGTCCAAGAAGGGGTTAAAGATTTATCCAATTGGTTTCGAATGCGAATGATTTAATTATTTACACCATTCTATGCTTTTAGCGAATGCGGGGGCCAGGTGATAAGGCCTTCGCCTCGGGGCGAAAGTTCCAGATTCGAAATTAAATTCCATCGAAGAACTGCCGCATGAGCGGATCTGGGGCACGCTATGTCTGTAGAAGCAAAATGACCTCCCACTGGTGTGGCGCGAAAATTTGGAGGGGGTGTGCCAGTTCATGTGCCATCTTCGTTATTTGACCACGGTTCAACATTAAGAAGTCTGTCTTAAAATAACCCCTGTGTTGCTGCAAATCGTAAATATAACTAACTTCATCTCTGCTTCTATAAGAGCTAAGAACATTAAAATTAAATTTCTGTTCTTAACAGTATTAATAAAATTCAAATTCATTTCCTATTTTCGATAATTTTGGAGGCACTATAAATGGAGTTCCGAAAAAATAGAAAAATAAAGAAAATTGGAAATTGTGGCAATAAGTATTGTAGGGTCTTAGCCCAGTGATACTGAGTTATGACAGATTTCACCAGACACAGCAATATCAGGATATTAATTTTTAATTAAAGCTTCTTGATTACTGGATTATTTACAAGAATATACAAATTAATATCAAACATAAATTCTGCCTAACTCAGGACGAGATAGCGTAAACAAAGTCAGAGTTCAATCTCGATTCAATCGCAAATTTCTTGTGAATCTACTCGTACGTAAATTGAAAAGTTCAATAAAGTTCTACTCAAGGCGAGTACAATGTCCGATGGCCGGAAAAGTGATTTGAGGGATTAGACCGCTCTAAATATTTGCCGATAACTACCAAAGAGTTACATCGATTACCGAAGAAGGTAAAAGGCAGTGAAGTATTGCACGTTCACTTACGAGACAAATTCCGAAGAATTCCTCAGTTGCTTTCCAGCTCTCTAAGAGCTTATTCAGCCAAGGGTTGGCTAACGATTTACGGGACAAGGCCCGAATCAAGAACAGCGTCTCAGGCAGAGAGCTGCCTTCAAAATTCTCGATCACGAGAATTCAATCTCGAATCGAATCTCTTCGAATCCGAAAAACGATCTATCTCCTTCTTCCGTCCCGAATTCCAGCTCAAGAACACCTTTGACCCTGCCCTCCGAGGCGTGGCCGAAAGGTTCAGTTTGGATGATTTGTCGGGGGATGAAACAGTTTCACCAACCACAAATCTCTGTTCTCTTTCCCGCTCCATCATTGGCAAAGCCACAACGTAATGCGTTTCTCCTCATCAACTTGGGTGATCTTCTCAACGGTCATTCGGCACGGCTCTTTCAAAAAGCCCTTCGGGTTATGTAGGCAGGATCGGTTTTTACGATGTCGGCTTCCTTTCTTCGTTTGCTTTCAGCTAGCTGTCAGTTTTTCTCGTGGGAATTTGGCGGCTTTTCGAGATCGCACAGTATGCAGAAAAACAATACGCAAACAACAGATATTATTCTTCAAATTTTTGACGCAACGTGGTGAGGTTCATATTCAATTGATGAATAAGTGCATGAATGTTCCTTATAGTCATTATGTATCTGCAAGTACTGGAACTTTTCTATTTCGTTTCAAGATGGTGGCCGTTTTAATGGTTTCAATGGTTCACTGGCGATCTTGGCATCATTAATGCACTTGAGTCATTTTGGTAATAGCGAGAGAATTGTAATTTTGTTAAGACTGATAAAAGCAGATAATTACGCCCACCATCTTCAAACTGAATAAAAAATCAATAATCCTTACGCACATATAGTTTTTAATGACTTCAAGAAGCTTTCATGTCAATTTTTAAAAAAAATTCAAACAATGAATTTGGTGGCGAATGTTTAACAAACAAATTTACTGAAAAACAAACGAAATTCCGAACGGACGAGTTAAAATAGGCCAACGCTTCTTTCGGTCAATAATGATTTTATGTAAGAAAATAACATTTGAAATTCAACAACAAAAAAAAAACATAAGGAAGGCGCAGTTCGGGTCACGTTTTCAAGAAAAAAAAAAGGCGGGGGCCCTAACTGCGCCTTTCTTATGTTTTATTTAGAGTAGCGTTTGATGGCGCCATCTGTTGAAAGTATATAGAACTACATTTCGCGTATGCACAGTAAAACATTATTTACTACAAAAGTTCATATGTCCAGTAATATTGAAATCTTTGAATTCAAATTTTAATAAAATGTTCCTTTTATGTATTGTCAAGTATTTTGTAAGTTTCCTACAATTCGAAAGAAAACTCTGCATGTTATCATCAGAAAACATGCCGAGTTTGAAATTTCAATTTAATACTGATTTTTACTTACATTCTGATATTTTAATTGTCTCACTTTGGGTTCTTGTAATACTCCTTAAGGTCTTTAAAATGACACCAGTATGACACCACGTTTCAACGTTACACTTATTTATAATCTTACATAAAGCTAATTCATAGCAATCACGCGCATGCGCCTACACTGGTGCGATGACGTCACAGGTAAAACAAATACTAAGCCACAAACTCTTACAGATATGATCTATCCGTTGTGGGGTCAACCATTCTTTTCGCATTATTAGTCTCGTAGTTATTAGCGATTCAAATCTGACGGTATTTTGTCACACAAGACTATCACTGTAACGAGCGGAAAGACGTTCTCACGTCAAAATAAACAAATTAATTAGGAATAATTGCTTAGAAAAACAGTAAAACCCCGGTTACCGAACTTGAGTCAACCGAAACTTGGGTTATCCGGAATACCTCTGAAATCTCAAATCCAAAAAACAATTTACTGCCCTGAATAATCACGAAGGCGAGGCAATATTGCAACGATATCACAACGTTTTTCTTTTATGCCTCCCCAAGAAGGTCAGTGATTAATTTTAGAATGCTAAAATTAAAATTAATGGGTATTAATAACATCAATTATGATATTGTTGACCTGCGCTTGTCCCCGAATTCGCCGATGCGAATATTGCACCCGATGAAGGATTAACCCAGATAGCACGTAAGTTTGCAGCAAGTTTGATTTTGACTTGTCATGGCAAAATTTGACGCTTCAAACTTGAATCGAACTTGTAGCAAGTTCCATGTGACAAATAGCGCCACCTCCTTGCAAATCAAACTTGTTGCAATTTTGCAAAACAAGCTTCCTGCAAAGATAGCACAATAAAGAGATAATTATCTTTGTCTCTGTTTTAAAAAACATCCGATTTTTAATAGCATCTCGTAGACCGTAATTCTTTTTTATTAATTCAATAAATCAATGATAATTTGTGAAAAAAAAACTTTTTTATAAAAAAATTTTTTGAAACATTTTCCATCTTTTTACTAAATATATCACTCTCACTTTAAAGAAAACTATATCGCCTTTTTCTTAATGTTGAAATTTTAACGTTTATAAACAAAATTAAATCTAAAACACAGTCAGTGTTTGTTGAACAATAATAACTAGACATTTTGTCCCATTTTAAAGTAATTACTTTTGAACTCTAATTTCATAATTTATTCTACTAGCAAAACGTAGTTATTAGCGAAAATCGCTCTCTCTTTGACTTCAAATCATATTCTCAACTCAAAAAATTAATGAAATCCAGAAAATAGTTAAAAATAAATCGTATACGAATCGAATCGAACGATGTATTAGCGAAATCTATCTTCTCCTCCCAGAGTTCAACTGGCTCAATGGTTAGCGTCTCCGCTTCGGAACCGGGAGGTCGCGAGTTCTATCCCGGGTTGTATTTCGTACTCTGTTTTTGCTATAATTTGCAATAAGTTTCACGGCAAGCTTGTGGCAAGCTTGCTGCAAGTTCGTTTCATGGTGACTTCGGAGCTTTCGTTAACTTGATGCAAGCTTGCACTCTTGTCATGACAAATTTGAGGCAAGCTTGCTGCAAACTAAAATTGCTATCTGGGAAGTTGAATGAAGATCAAAGCCTGCAAAGAAAGTTTTGAACTTGCTTTACACTCAAAACATTTCAGAATTGCATACTGTAATTAGATACAAAGTAGCGATAGATGTCATGGCTTATCCGAAAAAATTGTTATCGAAACGGCCACCCCACCCTTTAGTTCGGTTAACCGGAGTTGTACTGTATTTAAGATAATTATTAGCACTCTAAATGCTACATAAGCTCCCTCCCATTCATGCACCCATTTTTGGAACATTAACGCAAGCGCGGGGTGATTTTAACCCCAAATTGTTAGTCCATTACTCCATATTTTATTGGCAATTTGTACAAAAAAAAAATTTGGTCAAAGAAGAAGAACATTTTTTCATACAAATAAATGCGATTTTTTATACGAAAACGGAAAGTTAAACGTATCTCCTTTTTTCCCCCATATTTTTTCTGTATTCTTTTCTTCTCGTCTGCGCACGTTCGTACGCATGAATCCGAAACGCTGGCACACTCACGGGTCAATTTGACCCAAAGCCCCCCCAGTAAAAAGGGAGAACCCCTGTTTCACCTGTTACTGCTACTCTTATCTTCTTCTAGCTCCCCATGAAAGCTACAGGAAGTAACAGGAGCAAGTTTTTAGAAATTCCCAGAATTTCTTAACAAAAGATAAAGGATGGGACCCAAAAGATCCCAGGATGCGTGTGCTGACGGGTTAAAAATTCTTATCATACTCAGTTATTGTATTCACCATCGACATTTATGGATAATGAAAACACGTAATGAAACATACTTTCCCAGCGATCGAAAAAATGAAACATGCACTGGGAATACTCTGAATACATCTATTCACTTGTCCAAACACTTTTTGCAAGCAATAAATCTGGGAATCTTTTTTGTACACAAAATCAAATTCCGATTGATTACGAAGGATTCGTGCAATATGTTACCATGGTTACCCAAACACCTTCCTAGCTGTTATTCATCAGATAAACATAAATATTAGTTCTTCTTTTCAGTCTAAGTTTCAGATTTGTGTAGAATCTTCTAATTCCGTTTCCATAAGTTTAGACAGAGAACAAAAGCTAAATTTTAATTCGCAACTTTTGACAAGCAGGATACTTTAATGGCTTGCAGTGCGTTACTTTCAATATTTATTATGCGCCTGTGAAATCAGTTTAAAATTATGCTCACTTTTATTTAGCGCCATATAGACAATTTTTTTTTTCAGTAGAATTACTAAAATTTTAGAAACCAGAGGGAGTTGTCTCCCCTGAACTTTCTCGTACACTTTCACAAAAAGGTGTTGTCCCCCCCCCCTCGTGAATAAAAAAATTCGAACCTAATGTAACCCAGAATCCAGTGACTATCAGAAGGTTTTCATTGTAGATTAAGTGATTGTAAATTATTTAGGTAAAGAAACAAATTCAAAGAGATGCGTACCGATTAAAACTCATCTATAACACACTGCTTCTACTCTTGCCGGCTCAAGGACAAAGTGACGTAATTCACTCAATAGCTTCCGCGTGCATAGAGATTGCTAGCAGTACGCATACCCATGGAGAATAGGATTAGAAAAATTAATAATGAAATTTGAACGCCTTTTCTTTAACCGATTGACACAAAAACTGGATACAAATCTACAATTAAGGTAAGAAGGTCACATTCCATATTTCAATTATCTAAGTAATTTTGTTAAGAAGTTATTGCGATTAAAAATACGCGATTATACAGACCGACAGACAATCAACCCTCCGACGGATTTGGTCCAAACTTTGATACGGACCTGCATTCATGATGATAAAACTGTGCACCAAATTTTATTCATCTAGTTATTCAAGTCTTTGAGTTATAGTGTTCACATGAACGCGGACAGACATACAGTCCCGTCGACGGATTTCGTCCAAAATTTGATAGAAACCTACAAATTATGTGTCAAGATCACACTTCAAAATAGAAAACAGGACAATCCAGAAATTTCTTTTTCCAAGAGGGGGCAAGAATAAAACCAGAAATGTCCAAGCTAACACAGAAAGTATGATAGCTTCAGTACAACATTAAACATTTTTCACACCGAACCCTATTTTATCTGCAAATATATTGCTTGACCTCAAATGTACGTTTAAACAGAAAAACCAAACAAAAGAATGAAAATTTGATTAAGGATAAAAAAAAAGTTAGTTAGATGAATTTATTTGAAAACAATTTCATGAAATGTTTCAAATATAAATGACGTTCTGAATTAATTTTCTTCTAAAATGAGATAAACGTAGACTCTGTTGTCATTTTCAGAGATGAAAAGTAATCCACGAGACTCTATTTGGGGTCAGGTGCAATGATTTAAGAAGCTTTGGTATTGCGCAAATATTTTTTCACTAGGGATTTATTCTCCGAAAGCACGCATCTTACTGTAAACTACCATATGCATCTTCAGATGCCTTTAGCAATTACAGTTAAAAATACTAATTGGACATAGTTCTGCAATAAGGTACCGACTCGAAAACAACATTTTGAGATACAACTGTTTTTGGAAAACAATACCGAAAATAATGCTGCACTATTACGAACTTTAATTATTGCATTTTAAGCAGTTTGATGTGCAACGGATTGCATTTATGTTGAGTTTGGGTCGCGAATTATACGAGTAGCATTTTGACGCAAACTTCCGTCCCTGCATAGTTGTCTAATGGGGTGTCGGGAAAGGAAAAAATTATGAAGCTTTTCGTGGTAAAGTTAAACACTTATAGCAACGCAACCAAATAACATAGAGAGTTGGTTTTAGATTCATTTAACAGAGAAAGATGGTCATTGAAGGTTCCAAAAAAGAATTTTATAATTTGTAATTATGGTTCAGTTACAGTCGAGTTCCAAAGTTGGTGGAAATCACGAAGAATTTTGATGACGTCACAGCGATGCGCGCGCACTCAGTGACCAACCTAGCTTCCCGCGCTTTCTCGTACCTAACTGTCTGGCGGCCTCAGTCGCTTGCTGCGGTCTGTTGTGAGTGGTATAATTAACTAGATTTTCAGAAACATCATTTTAATCCCAATATGGTTAATACAAACTATCCAAGGACATTAGAGTACATTCATCGATCTTACGCTCACGCGAAATACTACTCCAGAATTGTTGAATTACGTTTGCTATTTCCCGTACCATCGTCCGATTTTACATAAGATTGTTGCTAACAGAAATTGTATCCAATATTAACAACATGAATAAATTTATTACATTTGAAAACAAGAATTTTTTTCTCGAAAAAAAAAGCACGAATCAGTCACATAAAGTGAAAGTTACAAAAAGCAAAAAAGTGAGCAAGAAGTAGACATTCAGCACCATTGAATAATATAAAATACAAGTAAAATAAATTAGAGAAATTCATACACAACCGTTTCTGAACAATCAAACAGAATTATGTAAACAAATTAAAAAAAAAAAACCTTTTATATTTTTTATCACAACAGATTATAAGCTCTACAAAAACCGTATCAATGTTTGCTTTTATGAACACATGCTTAATGATATGATACAAAATTACAGTAGAAACCAAACACATCATTTTTCTTGAAATATTTAATCATTCACAACTTTACATATTCGATACCATGTGCTAATAACTTAGATGTGATTTATAGCATAAAATTAAAAAAAAACATAAGAAATAAGGTATGAAATATTCAAAAAAGTTTTAAAAACACATTGGTGATTTCATACGTGTAATAATTAAACAGATTTTTAAAAATATTTAGCACGAAAGTGTTGAAAATCTATCTCGATGAAAGATCTTTGCAAACAGTCAATACTGTCCAGCTTTCAGTACAAATGTATCCTTTTCCACAACATAAGAATTTAATTCTTTTTGTTAAGTAAACGTTTCATCCCACATCAAGAGTTTTTTAGTTGCATAGTTTTATCTGACATGAAACATTTACAATTAATAACACAACATAAGATAATATTTATCACAACACAATATAAGAAATCAACATGATATAACATGTTATGCTAATTGCAATAAAGTAAACAACACTAGTGATTAATTTGAATATCACAATACAAAATTACAAATGTTTAACAAAAAAAAAATATCCTGAAAGATCCAGATTTAAGACAGAATAACCAAATCTGTTCTAGACATAAACCATAAGGCGGGCCATTCACTTCACAGATAAACTAGATATTTTGGAACGCGAGAAGGAAAAGGCCATAAAAGTCTATGGAAATCAGCCAAATGGCTTGTGGTGGTTGGAATTCCGTCTGGACTGAAATCGGAGCGAAAACGCTGAAGTTTAAAAGTCTTGCTTCAGAGGGAACCTGAAAGAGACTAGCAAAAAGACTAATGCCTTGCGTAGATTGAAGCTTCGCATCGAGGGTAGCATAAATTAAAATCTGCTGACTGGGGAAAATTGCGATTGACAAGCAGCTGTAGAGAGGGAAAGAAGATCGCTACCCCTTACCTTCGTTCAGAGTTAGCGTCCTTTTAAATACAAGTGAATGACGTGCATGTATTTTTCGATTAAAATGGATGGGAAAAAACGGGCTTAGGGCAAATGGCGTGGCTATCCTTCAAGTGAATGACCAGCTTAACATTCTACTTGCTTGCAGAAAAGCATCTCGGCACAAATAATCATCGTTTGAAGTCCACTTCAGATTCTTTTATTGAATTGAGTTCTCTCCATTTTGAATTTGTAGTTCGGGATTTTTGCCATATAACATAGATTTTGAACTGTCCCATAACATTAACGACTTTGAACTATGAAATGAAATGAAGATCAACGCTAGTGGTTGTTTCAGTTTGTGCTGAAGATTTACATCTTGAACTTGCAGATTTGCATCTTGAACTTGAATATTTACTTCTCCCTCCAAGGATTCAAGTCCAGCTTAGGGATATCGTCACAATCCAAGATAGGATTTCTACAAGAAAGAAATTATATTAATCAAGCTATTATAAACATAACAAAATAAGACTAAGGTGATCAGACGTCTCGGATAAACCAGGAGAGTATCGAACTTCGACTCTTTTTCTAGATTGAAAAAGAGTCCCTTATTTGTAGGGTTGCCATATGTCCCGTATATACGGGACTGTCACCGTATTGCACAACTCAGTCCCGTATGACTATTTGTCTCGTTTTCTCCCTAAACTAAGGTTGTCAGTGAAGACAATTGTAGCAATTCTGATTTGTTATTATAATTTTAAAATGCCTTGCGCCCAATTTATAATTTTTGAAAGAAAAAATCAAACAACTAAGAAAGTAAAATCAACTTTAAAATATGTCTGGGCTAAAAAGAATTAGCCTTGTATTTTTTATTATTGTGCTTGTTCATTTTATTAAATTGCTTAAATTGTATTGATTTTTATCGGAGTAAAATAAACCATTACCTGCCCACCTTTTCATGTTTTATTCATTTAGCACTTAAACGTCCCGTATCAATGCTTGGCACTTATGGTAACCCTACCGATTTGTACCGAATTTCAGTTAAATGTACCGGACAAGCTAAATAGTTTTCATTAAGAAAGATACTATATTTAAGCTTAATAAAAATTAGATGTTGAAGAATTCCCACCCTTGCTTTTGTACTACGTAAAATTTGGTGACCTTGATATGACCAACATGGATAATCTCCCTGGAGCAAAACTGTAAAAAGTAACGGCAAAATTTATTACAGTTTATACTACATAATCTCTGCCTGCTTAATTTTTAACGTAGGGCTACGTTCCTCCCATTGGGTTCTCAGGAGGGAATTACATTCACACTCCAAAACGCCACAAAAAACGTTAAGGATCTTCTATATCTCGGTAACTACATATGTTAAAAACATAACTAATGTCTTATTTTAGAGATAAAGGGTAACAACAGAAATTGCAAAAAAATTGAAAATCGGAATTGTAGTTCAGCGACAACTGAGTCGCAAAGTTGGACAAAAATTTGCATGAATTGAGGACGAGATCCTCTATATCTCGGTAACTACATATGTTAAAAGCATAACTAATGTCGTATTTTAGAGATAAAGGGTAACAACAGAAGTTACAAAAAAAATTGAAAATCGGAATTGTAGTTCAGCGACTACTGAGTCGCAAAGTTGGACAAAAATTCGCATGAATTGAGGGCGAGATCCTCTATATCTCGGTAACTACATATGTTAAAAACATAACTAATGTCATATTTTAGAGATAAAGGGTAATAACAGAAGTTACAAAAGAAAATTTGAAAATCGGAAAAGAATCACGCGAATCAAGTAGTCCTACGCCTTTAACATTAGCGGCTGTTTGAAAAAGACAGACTCTCGTCATTTTTTTTAAACTGACGTTTTCATCGTTCCTGATAAATTTTATTTATTTATTTGTTTATTAATTGTTTTAGATTTTGTCTGTTCTCCCAGTTAGCTTCCTGGACTGAAGTTTGGAAAACCTGTTCATTTTAATAAAATACAACAACGCTCTTATGATACGAAGGATCTTTCATTTCAAGTATAGATGCTCTTTTCATACAGATGAAAGTTCTTCAACCAAAAGTAAGAAGAAATAGTGGGAACTGTTATAAAATTACGAGATTAGCCGGGTAACTTTTAATTTGTTTTACATCATGTTACTACTCTTTCGAACCTTAACTAGTTAAATAATTATACAATAGTTCCGTTTCGAATTACGCACATCAAATGGTGTTGCTATTCAGAAAAAATTTAAAGCTTCATTATATAATAAATAGAGAAATTTTAAGATCGAATTTTATAACTTCAGAATATCTGAATAGAAAATTATATCAGTTTGGAATTATGAATTGCTTAAAATATCTTTTGACAAATCCCAATTGGCTTAGGGAGAGCAAATTTTAGCAAGCGAAAATGATAAATTTTTGAAAATAAAGAGCCTTTCTCCCTCATTTGACGAAGCTGTTAATTTTAACCAAAATATTAAGCTTACACGACGATTTTGTTAAAGCTTTTCTAAAAAAATATTTTCAATAGAAGAAAACAGTGAATTTTACAGACAAATGATCATGAGACTTTGCGCATTGAATTTCAAATATTTACAAAAATAATTTCATCAACTTCAAAGCAATTTGATTCCCAATCTTATAATCATTTTAAATCCAGTTTTAATAATTGTTTCCTCAAAAATAAATAAATAAAATAAAAAATAAGTTTATGTCTTGAATTTTTTTTCCAGATATACGCAACGCCCAACAAAGAACTGGAACCAAACTACATTTTTCAAAATAACTATATTTCCGATAATTAAGAATCTATGAAATGAGATGAAAGAGAGATATTCTTATGTTTCTTTTGGAATTGTTTTTTCAAATGTATCCGCACATAAAATAACACGCTTAGTAGATTAGTTTAAGAAATAGAGAAATAGTTTTACTTACTCATCAGAAGTCGTAAAGAATGGGTTCTTTGGAACCTTTTGAATATCATCCGAATTGTCACAAATAATTCGAGCCTGGCTGATCTTGTAAATTTCTTTCAGCTGATCTGTAAGTAAAATTAAAATCTTATTTTACAAAATGAGTAAGAGAAGGTCCAGATTTTGAGAAACACTTCGAAGGGTCAACTTCACAAGCAAGAAAGAAATTATTTGAATCAATGACATTTGATTACTTTATCATAGATTATAACTACAGTAGCTTTCATATACAAATTAAAGAAAACCACAAAAATAGTTATAACTCGAAAGCTATATGATATTATTGAAGCTGTCGTAAAACTATTAAGATATAAAGTAACATGGGAGCAATTTACTTGAAAATTATTTTATTATCCACTTAATATTTTCTTTTTTCTGCCATATTGCGTCCAAAAATGAGCACATTTTTTATAAGCAATTTTAATATTCAAATTGATTTTATAACTTCAAATCAGCAGCCAAATTAGCTACAAGTATTGATTTTATTAATTGTTGACAATTTTTAATTGCAGGATAAAAAAAGGACCTGAAAACTGGCTTGCCTAACCTAACCTGACCTAAAACTGGTTTACACTTGTTTTGCTAGCCAACATTAATTAGACTGCTAGAGCCATTTATTAGAGACATTGCAAAATAGAGAAAGGGAAAAAGCCGGGAAAATCAGTGGATTGGCTTAAAAAAATTACCTGCCCGAGAGGCGTTCGGGCATAACTGTTAAGTGGTTATTAGAAATTAGCATGTGCGTGAAATTAGCTAATTGGATGCATCATTTGGGAGCAGAGAAGATATTTTCAAAATTGAGTGCGATTTCCACGAATGCAGTGACGTGTGATGATATCGATCATGCGGAAAATGAGGTCGAAAGGAAGTGAAAACCATTTTTATTTCAAATTTCTTAATAAACTCAGTAAGGATCTGAGATGGAGGATTTAGAATAGCAACATCCTCTCCATAGAGCATCCCAAACGTGGTCGGTGTGATTCAGGTCCGGAGATCAATCTGGTCATTTCATACGCTTTCTCGTTTATTGCTGAAGAAATGTTTCACGATACAATCGAACATAGCCTCGTATTCACATCTTGTAGAATGAAATTTCCATTTATTGCACCGGCATATGACAGCACATAAGCGCGAAGGATGCTATCTCTATAGAAATGAGAATTCACGGTTATACGGGGAAAGATATAGAAGCCTGTGCTTTCACAAAAAAGAAACAACCATACACAGATACTGCCTCCTTGATATAAATCTCTCTCACAAATATATGATAGATGATAATAAGATTTCTGTTCTCTCCAAATCAGTAAATGCCTACTATCATTTTGCTCACTAAACCTGGAATCATTCGTGGAAAGGATTACGTTGAGATGGGTACGTCCTGGAATCATTCGTGAAGAGGATCGTGTGACATGAGCTGAGTGGTACACAAATGGCTGGTCACATCGCGCACATATAAACTTAATGGAACCTTCTGATCAAAGCAAACGTTAAAAACACCATCTTTCGAGTGGTTGCAGCAAGACGTTGCATGGGTTGGGTTGGGTTGTGGTTGAGGTTCGTGCGCTTAACTGCAAATATGGATCATACACTAGACATATCGCCTTTACCTTGTCTTTTCCTTCTGGGTGCCAAACTCTTGGTTTGATATTATTGCTAAAGTCTAGGAACTACAGAAGCTATTTAAACATATTCCCACTGATGCATGATTTTTCCCAGCCTAAAATCTCTTTTTCTACCTCCACCGAAGTTCTGGTAAACTATGCCTTAAACTCAAAATTAGAAATTGGCAAGACCTGTCTTTTCGGACTTTTAATCTCACTGACACAGCAAAGCTTTAAATGTTACTCTCACACTCGCATTTTGACGTGAACTTACGTCCTCCATAGTGGTCTAATGGGGTGTCGGTAAAGGAAAATTTTATGACGCTTTTCGTGGTAAAGTAAAACGCTTATTGCTCCGCAACCAAATAACATAGAGAGTTGATTTCAGTTTCATTTAACAGAGAAAGGTAGACATTAAAGATTGCAAAAAGAAATGTAGAATTTGACATTGCGGTTTAGTCACTGTCCAGTTGCAAATTTGGTAAAAATCACGAAGGATTTTGATGACGTTACAGCGACCGATGCGTGCGGACTGCGCAGGCAGTGACCAACCTAGCTTCCCGCGCTTGCTCATAACTAACTGTCTGGCGGCCTCAGTCGTTTGCTGCAGTCGGTTGTGAGCGGTATATTAACTGGAGTTTCCAAATTTTGATTCGTAGAAATTTCACGAAACTGCCAAAATGAGTCAGCGAAGTGATTTGTAGAAGCGGAGACGAAATCGAGGTGCTGCTCAACGTCAAATAAGTGAGGATGAGAAGAACGAGAAGAAAGAATGAGCAAAGTTCATTAGGCAATTCATTCATCGATCTTACGTTCAAGCGAAATATTACTCCAGAATTGTTGAATTACGTTGGTTATTTCTCGTACCGTCGTCTGATTTTACGTAAGATTGTTACTAACAGAAATTGTATACAATATTAATAATATGAATAAATAAATTGCATTTGAAAACAAGAATTTTTTTCGCGAAAATAAACGAACCAAAATCACGAATCAGTCACATAAATTAAGAGTTACAAAGTACTACTCCAGTCACATAATCTCAGAGTCACAAAGAGTTACTTCAGTCACATAGAGCTACTTTAGTCACAGTTGAGTAAAGTAAATATGTTTAAGTCCCTCAATCCCTGCGACAGCCTCCCGTCGAATTTTTTGTTACTTGCAGATTACGCATTCAGAATGCGAAGATACTATCTTGCATATCGGGATTTTATTTAACAATCTAACTAAATATCGTATCTATTGTTTTATTTTTTAAAGAGTTAATGCTATTTTTGTTTTCTTCCTTAATTTATGACGCCAGAGTTGTTAATCATAAAAATAAATTCTTTATCTTCAAAAAAAAAACAATCAGTAGAAAATTTATGGAAAGCTTTGTCTGTAACCTCTTTTATGTTGAAAACGCAAAGCAACGTTTTCGATTAAATTAAAAATGAAGGAATATAAAAATAAATTCTGCATTGATAGTTATCAAAATAAACAACGATCGGCCACAAATGGTCGAATAGCCAGTTCTTTTATTCTGTTGTTATTTAAAATTCTAAACTAATATTCAACGGAATATAATATTCAGTTGTTCCAGAGTAAATATATCCGAATACCTATGATAGAGGAAATTTCACATTTTTTAAAAAAATTAGAGTGCTAGAAATAAGTGCACACGAATTAAGAATGCTTTTTTTAAAAAAAGTCCGCGACCAGGGGCGGGGCGAGGTGGGGGTGAGGAGTCACCCCTCCCCCCCCCCAGAATTTTTCCCGAGTCGGCAATTTGGCCATCAGTTGGCAAAATTAGATGGAATAATGGAACATAATATTTTATTCTGCATGCCGACGACGTTCGGATAAATATGATTTCAATCTTAAGGAATGAATGTGAAATTTTATTACGTAAGTCGGTGCGAAATATGTACTGCCACTTATTTGAAATAATTTATTTGTAAACAGGAAACTTATATATTATTGCGAAATCGGCAAAACTATGTTTTCTGCTGAAAATAATTATCGTTTCTGCTTCATGTAATACTTATATTCGTCAAAATCGACTTTTTACTCTTAGATTTTATAAAAGTTATTTTTATATTGATGATCAAATAGATCATATTGCTCATTTAAACATCTATCAGTTCTCTAGAATCGGCACATACCTGGCGGCATCATCAATGCGATTAGTCGGCAAATAATAATGATGCTAAAGACAGCAATTAAATAGCAACCAATTGCATGAAAATTCGAAATCTTTACAAGGAAACATGCCGACTGAAAAAGAGTCAGCCTAGAAATGCTTTAAATACAGGGTGTACACAAATGATGTGACACATTTCAAAAATTAATATTAAAAAAATTAAAAATGTTGGAACTACGAATTTTTTTAAATGAGATCGCATCTCAAAATAATTTTTTTCAGATAGGTAACATGCCATTTCGGTGGTCTAGGCGGTCGTAAATTACTGGAAATCAAAAATTTGTTTAGAGCCATTATCTGAGAAAATATTAAAACTGGAAGAAAAATAAAAGTATTTGCAGTTAATTTTACGCTCTTTAATTTGTTAATTGACGTGTAGTGTGAAAACTGAAGAGTTTTCGTGATACTCACGAAAAACTTAAAAAGAAACCAGAAAACACGCATCGGCTTCTGCTGATCAGCAGCCATTGCGTGCAGAGTTTTCTCTCTGGAACAAATTTAGAACGGCGTAACGCTGCGTTACTTAATTGAAAAAAAACTTTTTGCGATGCGCTCTTATTTTCTTTTTAAAAAAAATAGTACCAACATTTTTAGTTTTTTTAATTAATTTTTGAAATGTGTCACTTCACTTGTGTACACTCTGTATATGAAACTTGATTTTCAATATACAAAAGCCATTTTTACTGCCTACAGACTATAACAGACTTTCGAAATGTATATATTAAGCTTGATGCATTAAAATAAGAAAAATCGAACGAATCTTCTGTAATTAAACTTTATTCCGAAAGTGTTAGAAATAACGAGGCTGCACAGATTGAACACAAATTACGAATTTCAATGAAAATTTTCAGCCTGGAAGTAACAGAAGAAGGTCTCACAACAAGCATATATCAACCAGTGGTGTTGTGATGGAAGGCAAGGGGCCATTTTTACTGCCTACAGACTGTAACAAACTTTCGAAATGTATACATTAAGCTTGATGCATTAAAATAAGAAAAATCGAACGACTCTTCGGTAATTAAACTTTTTTCGGAAAGTGCCAGAAATAACGAGGCTGCACAGATTGAACACAAATTACGAATTTCAATGAAAATTTTCAGCCTGGAAGTAACAGAAGAAGGTCGCACAACAAGCATATCTCAACTAGTGGTGTTGCAATGGAAGGCAAGGGGGGGGGGGTTGATATCCTGGACAAGAGTCATAGAAGAATGCTTATAAATGTTTTTAATGATAGTAAACAAAAGTGCCATTCCCCTTTGATTATTTTCCTCAGATTCTTATTAAAATTACCCGGGCATTATAATTAATTGCTAGAAATTCAAAGATTCTAATTATAGTGTCACTTGGTAATTAAAACGTTTTTAACTCAAATTTGTCAGTTATTCGAATTTTTTCTCTTTTCTCTTGAATTTCCCATCAAAATAACGTTACGATATTGTCTATGAATTCGAATGAATTTTCGTTAATTCTATGTAGAACTAAAAATTGTAATCATTATTTAATTAAGCCCTTACATTTTGCCTCCAATGACCGCAAGAAAATAATTTTCACAGCCCTACATTCCGTCGAAAATGTAGAAAGATTTGTGCATGGACAAACGAAAGAAATAAAAGTTTTTTTCAAGCGATTAGAGAGAGCAAAAGATTCGTAAAAGCGTTTCAATCCTAAAAGCGTGAGGCACAGGTAGAAAAGCTATAAATAAATTAGAATTGTAATCACATTTATGATACATTTTATTTGATGAATGTTTAATAAAACTTCGTTTCTTATGATAATCATTTCGGTTTTATATCTTTCTCCTATTGTTTTCAGTACCTCACGCTTTTACGACTTTTGTTCTGACCTCTAGATTTTTGAGAAAAATTATTATATTCTTTTTTAATGCATTGATAAAAACATTTTTTCAAGTTTTGTTTATGCTTATTATTTTGTAATTTTTAGTCTTTAATTTATGTCATAATTCAGTATTATAAATATTTTATACATCAAATAACTAAAGTAATAATTTTATTGGAGAAAGTCTGATAGGATGTACGTAATGATCCCTACGCTTTATTTGATTCCAGCAATAATTTCTTTAAAAAGATCTATAATAGGACATACATATTTTTATTTTTATTGAAACGTTTAAATTACTGTGTCAAGAATTTTAGTTCTCAAAAATACTATAGATGGCGCCACTGAAACTTATCAACTGCAAACACAATTTTGCGAAATTTTTAAACAAATTGGTAATTGAGAGGTCTAAAATTATTAAAATATTGCGTTGTCATCAAGACCCAATAAATATACAAAATTTCAGAACATTAGTGCATTGAGTGAAAAATCGATCACAAAATTCCGACCTTATATACGTATAAACATCAAACATTTCGAACTAAGTAAAAGCGTTTTAAAAAAAGAACCAGATGTCTTTCGTAATACAAGCAAGTCTTCTCATGATTCTTCTAATTTTAATATTACTGAAGTAAGTAAGTATGCTAGTAATTTTCTTGGCGAAGATCCTTTTTTCGATAAACTGCGCCGGAACTGGAGGACACGATATTTCTGAAAATGCAGGAAGCGAACTCTTTCACAAAATTTACTAGTTTTTGAATGAAGGAAATTACTGTCATTTATAATTTCCTCTTCTGGAATTCATCTTATAATCCGATTATAACAGAAAAAATTACTCATTACAATATCACATTATCAACGATGGCTCGTATATGGGAACCACAGAACTGCATTAATAATATAATAGCATTCATTTTAGAGCTTTCAGGATTCAGGGGAAATCCAGAGAAAAATTGTGTGCCTCTCTTCCTAGATAGGGTTTCCATAATTGCCAAGAATTGGTATGGGTCGTTAAAGTGCTAACAAATAAATAAAACATGAAAAAAGTGGGTAGGTAATGGTTTATTTTACTCTGATAAAAAAATAAATGAAGTTTAAGCAATCTAGTAAAATGAACATGAATAATAATAAAAAACATGAAAGTCTAAGCCTTTTTAGCCCACTCATATTTTAAAGTTGATTTTATTTTCTAATTTATATTCTTTTTTCCTTTCAAATAATTATAACCATTTCAAAATTATAAAGACAAATGAAAAATGCTTCAATTGTCTCCACTGGCAAACTCTTTCTTTCGTCCGACCATTGAGTTGACATTAGGGAAAATATTCCCTCCACATTTTCATTGTGGGCTGGCATGTCAAATACGTATTCGCATAGCTTTATAAGACATGACTTCTGACCAATATACTTTATAGCTGTTAAAAACTTCAGTCATTTCTCTTCCATACTTAATTTCATAGTTGATTCGCAGTTTTGGTTGGTATTATTTTTAGTCAAATAATCTTTCAGATATACAAACTGGTTGAATAGAATCTCAGTGTTGTCAATATCGATGTTTCTTGTAAATATGCAATAGTACTTCTATTTCTTCCCATTCCAGGAAACGGGACAAATAGTAATACGGGACTGAGTAATGAAATACGGTGACAGTTCCGTATATAGGGGACGTATGGCAACCCTATTCATAGACAGAAAACTTCCGAAGTACTATAACTCTTTTATGGGGAGAAAAAGCCCATGCTTTGTTTAAATTCCAGCTGAATATTTAGAAATATGAATTTATTTCAAATACTATTGCGATGGGTTTTAATAATTTAACCTGAAATATGTACCTTTTGTAAATGCTCCAGGGTGGTTCAGATTTTCATACCAGAAGCGATCGCCTTTCCTCACGTTTGAGAACTGTTTACCGAGAAGGCAGATATATGTAGGTCCAAGCAATGCACCCTCTACGTGGCGCTCTCCCATTCCTCCGGGTATGAGATCGATATCTTCAATGGACCTAGAAAGAAAAATACATTTCCCTTTCGATCAAAAAGGACAAAAACGATCGAGATATGTAGGGGAGACTCGCCGAATTTGTACCACCTGAACATCCTTTAATGAACAGAGATGGAAAAGGAATCTCAATAAAAAGCAATTGGTTGAATATTTGTGTTACCTATCTATCTTCAAAATAGTGTGATTAACTTTTTATGAAATACTCTTTAAATCAGGACCAAAGCAGCTTAAAAATGTGTCATCGGTCCAATCAAGAAAATGAATTGCCTAGATTGATTGTTTGGACCACCAATTTCTTTAGCTCTTTAATCCCGAGGCATCTTTTTCATCTAGCTCCTTTAAAACAGGGACTTTTTAAGAGAAAACGATATGAATTGAACTTTCCCAACATGAGTGGTCATTTTCCCCACCACCTCACCCCCTGCTATAACCTTCCCTTAAGTAAGGCGTACGGAAATGTGCTGCGGTTGGTGAGCATAATTGAATCTCCTATCACGCTTATCTCCTAAGCCATCTCAGAACCTCACCTCCCCTCAAAAGAAGACAACCGCCTCAGAACGGCCTTCGTCGCTGTTAAGGGGAACTCTTAGACAGCCCGGGACCGCCTCGCTCGGTAAGAGAGGGTTAAACGCAATTAAAAGAAAAATATTTTTATTCTAAAATTCACACCAGCAGACAATTCATGCATCCAAGCATGGTATTTTATGCACTGTGTCACTTCTTCTTTTCCCTTTGATTCCTCACAAATGATACGCATCCTTGATTTTTACATTTTTCGATCCAACATTGCTTGATGGCTTTAGTGTCGTTTGATTTATTTATTGTGCTCTGACTTGTTCCAATTCTGATTTATGAGTACTACTAGTGGTGATAACTGCTTCCTGAGCTACCTGTAGTTAAAGATATTACCTCCCCCCCACACTGATTTAGATGATTGAATTTAGGCAAATGTTTGTGGTCAAGTCTAGGCAACTTTTGGAAAACCACAAATAAAATTCCCTTTACTTTATTTTGAAATTATTTTAATGAAATGATTATAGTATAGCGCAACCGAAGAAATTTCCTATCTAAGGAGAGAATAAAAATGTTTCCTAATTTATTTAAAACAACGTAGATTCTTTTTGTCTTTTGTTAAAATAACTAATGGAAGATACCTGAATCTAAACACTTATTCTCTAATTGTAACCATGGAACACTTTCTCTTAAAAATGATTTCATGCACCCTATTTGCATGGTTGCAACATAATTTGGTATATTATAAGGCCCAAATATTAACCTTCCAGCGGGCGCGCGTTTGCAAGAGATACTGGAATTGTGCATCGTATTACATATTTATATCGTTATTTTATGCATTTAAGTGCAATTTTACTTATAAAATCTTTGTCTACTATTAGGCTAATAAATACAGATAACATAAATAAAAGTTGCATTTATTTTTGTAAAATAACACGGTATATATATATGCAATGCGATGTACGATATGTCGTAAAATTTGCGTATGCGCACCCACTGGAAGGTTAAACAGAATTGAATTTTTGGCAGGCACGTGGTTTTGAACCTAAGACTTTTGGGTCCGGAGTCGCGTATTTTAACCACTAGACAAAAGGAATTCCCGTTGCCCGGAGGTAGATACTGAATTATATATCACAGAATGATGTGATTTGTGGTGCGGCCATCTATTAGTGGGACTGAAAGTAGTTTTTGCGTGTTCTTCGTCCTGGTCACCACTTTGGCAGGCACGTGGTTTTGAACCTAAGATTTTTGGGTCCGGAGTCGCGTATCTTAACCACTAGACAAAAGGAATTCCCATTGCCTGGAGGTAGATACTGACTTATATACATCACAGAATAAGATGACGCAGCACGGTGCACTACAATGTTATGATACTAATCCAATCTAGGTGCCGTCCAAATTTGGCGACTCTCCTATATTAACGAAAATTTTGATAACGGTGACCGGTAAACGGACTTCATAACAATATGTTTTAAATGAAAATGCGAGAAAATTCAAAAAGAACATTTATTTTAAGCAATATATAGTTACAAATATACTTATACTGTATAGCTTGGTTACTGCGAAGCTTCTAAATAAAATGTTTTATATTTCAGACAAAGAAAGTCAAAATCTCTCGAGAACAATTCTCACTCAAAAGAATTTCGCTGAAGAGGAATGCTCGAACAAAAAGAATGATTTAACCTCAGTTATGGGAATAAAATCTAAATATAAATACTCTCTATTAATACTATAAATAAAGTCAAACTGAAACTGACATGGAGATGTAACTAAACTAATGTCATTGTATATTGGAGAGCATGTTAAAAGCTACGAAATGAAAACGGAAGTAAAATGCATGCTACGAAATAACAGCGGAAGTAAGAAGTCTACCTTGACCAAAAAAAGCAATATTTTCTTAGCTTTAACAGTGGTAGAAACACGCGAATAAAGGATTTGATGAAACAATATATTAGTTTGAATTTTATTTTATAAGAATAAAAGCATTTTTGCAATTTGAGTTTAAAATGAATTGCGAAACGTTAATTACAATTAGAGAAAAAATTGCACAACAATTAAATTGGTATCATTAAAAAGATAATTTTTTGCTCTTTAAGGTGATGTAAAATTAATTTTCGTTCCATAAGTGTTTCAGAAGTTATTGGTGAAAAACGTCAAAAATAGCTTAATTTTCGTTATTTAATTAAATAATTAAAAATCTAATTCGAGTTTTAAAATAATTTTTACAGCGTTAGTTCCCTCTTGTGCTAATCCATAACTGTGTCAAATTTGGTCGCCGTATGTCTAACTGTGTGGACGTGCATAAAGAAACAAAAAACGAAGAAACACACACACACACATACTTTCCTCTTGTATTACTAATATAATAGCTCCGAAGTCACCAACAATAAAACTTGCTCCATCGCACTGCGAGACAGTAAACAGCATTATTTCATTGTTAGAGAACCTAAATTTAGCTAATTTTAAATTTAAAAGAGTAATTGTCGTTCTAATTTCAAATTTATTAGCTCTAAAATAGTGAAATAAAATTTTCTATCGATTGATATAAAATTTATCTCTATGATCAATAGTTCCCGAGAGATTTTAAATTATATTAATCATATATTTCAAATTAATTTCCGTTCTTTAATAGAAAGTAGTAAATTACGTCAGTGGTATATCATGCGCGTGATATGGTTTGGACACGACGATGCATCTAATTATTTAGTGCAATCGTGATGATATAATTTGATAATATGTTTTGGCACGCAGTTTTGGCAATAAGTTTGACAAGCACAGAAGTGTTTTGTTTTGATTAGACATCTGAAGTGCAAGCAAAATTGTTAAACAACGAAAAATACTTCGCAAGGAATGTTGTTCACCAAGAGGTTTTTTGAATAAAGAAATATGTAAATAAAAAAATAGTTTCTGTCATAAAACATATGTTTATTTCATTTGTTTTCAATCAATGTTAAACATTTCTCTCGCATATATATCTATTTAAACACGTCAGATTTGACGAGAAATCTCTCGAATGAAGAGGCAATTTGCACCCGTCATACCACGACGGGTGATTTTCTAGTATATATAGATTAACAGTTGCTGATTGTCGTATTCTTTAATCAGACATTGAAACATTTTTCATCATCGATTAATTTTACCTGTGCTATTTTCGCAAACTTTACTACGTTCTTAAATTAAGATGTGCTTACCTGTACGCCTCCTGTAAAGTTTCAACATAATCTTCTTTCATAAAGTTCTTCATGTCTTCCCAGGAGTTTGGCACTGGGAGCTTGCAAAATTTTCTCCATTTTAAATAGGGTGGTATTCCATGATCTCTGCCTCTCAGAATTGATATAGCAGTCAAATCGCAGCCACTAGTCATATTGAAACGCTGAAATAGCCGACCTCTTATCTGTAAGGTAAAGACAAATACTTACAGATGTGTGCATGGAATTAATAACTTAAATTTACAAGTCAATTTCGTTTTAACCTTACAACTGGATTTTTCCAAAATTATTTAATCTTAAGCTCTGTTAGAGTTTCGTTTGTATGTTAATGTGTAAAGGTGAATGAACACATGAAAAACGAATACATTCGTCGAATTATAGTAGAAGTTCATAATCTGGATTCATTCTACATTTCACCGACAGATTTTTTGTGTTTACGTGCCAATTGACCATCTTACCCTTAGGCACACTTAAAATCCCAACAAAAAAATAAGCGATAAAAAATGTCGATCCTATCACAAGCTAACTAAATTTTAATAATATAAAAAAAAATTCAAAAAACGCTTTTACCAATGCATTAAAAATAAATCTCTAAAATCTGGAGGTTAAAACAAAAATCGTAAAAGCGCGAGGCGCCGAAAACAATAGAAGAAAGGTATAAAATCAGAATGCTTATCTTAAGAAACGAAATGTTATTAAACATTCATCGTATAAAATATATTATAAATGTGATTACAATTCTAATTTACTTACAGCTTCTCTACCTGCGCCTCACGCTTTTCCGATTTTTGTTTTGACCTCCAGATTTTTGTGAAAAATTTTTTTTTCTCTTTTAATGCATCGGTAAAAGGGTTTTTTTTAAAAAGTTTTTTTTTTATATTCATTATTTTCTAGCTTTTACATTTATAACGCATAACACATTTTATATAATGAATGTTTAATAAAATTTTGTTTTTTGTGACATTCATTGTGGCTTTATAAGTTTCTTCTATTGTTATTAGTGCCTCACGCCTTTACGATGTTTGTTTTAATTACTGTGTCAAGTACTTTAGTTCTCAAAAATACTATAGATGGCGCCACGGAAATCTACCAAGTACAAACGTAATTTTGTGATTAATTTTTAACAAAATTGATAATTGAGAGCTCTAAAATTATTAAAATATTGCATTGTCATCAAGACTCAATAAGTATACAAAATTTAAGAACTCCAGTTCATTAAAAAGTGAGTGAAAAATCGATCACAAAATTCCAACCTCACATACATGCAAAGATGAAACATTTCGAACTTAGTGAAAGCGTTTAAAAAGGGAAACATTAAACTGTTGAGCAATGCATTTTGAGAAAAATATATTAGCATAAAGAACAGTTTCATTGCGATGTCTGACGCCTTTCGATATCAGACAACCTAAACAAAGCAAGAAAAATATATTTCATTCGTTACCTCTTCTGAAGTAAAGTGATCGATTTCCTGTGCTTTTTGTCCGACCATTCCACGAACAACATCATCAAACCCTCGATTGTAGAGTATGGTAGGATTCCTGTATGTATCATGCAGTGGTATTTCGGCAAATACATTATAATTTTCATCTCTCAGCTGCACATTACTCTGGAAAACAACATTAAAATGTGTAAAATAATAGAAATATCTGGACTTGGATGTTTCATAACATTCGAAATTGCATTCTAATAATAAATACGAGCGATTTTTGGCATAAGAATGAGTGAACGTTATGGCACTTACGTATACATTAGTTACTACTCAACTATTCATAAAGCTGGTACCATGCAATGGTTACCGGCGAGATGAAACAGCATTGACTTCATTCGATTAGTTCATATTTCGTTCATTTATAATCTTCGAAATATACTATTAAGCTTCAGAAACTGCATTATAATGTCGTTTCCTTCTTCAGTAGATCATCGTATATTAAAACGAAGCAGAACCAACTGGGATAAGTAAATTAATCGGAAAATAATGTGAAGACAATAAATATTTCCAATGCACCAGTAGGTTTTCGTTGTCCAGTGACTTGATTCCCCTCTCCTACTAATTAAAGAAAAGTAAAAAGGGAATTATACGACTTCTGATTTTTACTTTCTCGTATACGAAGTATACAAAGAGAAAGTATTGTAATCGTCAAAAAATTCGAACTCAAGATTTTGACGAATCTCCACGTTTTAGACCTCCCGAGTCCGAAAAACACAATTTTGGAATTATGTCTGTCTGTGGACACGATAACTTGAAAACTATTAGATATACAGGGATGAAATTTTGTATGTGATCTTTGCACATAATTTGTAGGTTTTAAATTATGGACAAAATCCGTCGACGGAAAGTCTGTCTGTCTTTCCGCGTTCATGTGAACATTATAACTCAAAGACTTGAATAACTAGATGAATAAAATTTGGTACACAGTTTTATCATCATGAATGTAGGTCCGTATCAAAGTTTGGACCAAATCCGTCGGAGGGTTGATTGTCTGTCGGTTTGTATAATCGCATAATTTTGAACTCCATAACTTCTTAAAAAAATTACTTAGATAAATGAAATTTCGTAGGGAATACCTCACGTTTTCTGGAGCGAGGTGTATTTTCCCGCCTACCCGTGTTATTCGCATGCGAGAAACTTTGGGGGAGGTCACTCCCGCTGGTTCTTTCGTCTACATACATATGTTGAGCCAAATTGAAAAGTATATTTCGCGCCTTTCTCATACATGTATTTCAGTACAGTAGCACACTATTTTAGTAACATTCGTTATTCAATTAAAAGAAAGAACATACCTGTACTAAAGTATGGCCGAATCTGAAGGCTGCAGAAGCGAAAGCATTGCGTATCCCAGCATCTGTGTTTATGTCATATCCATTATAAGGCTTATCTTCTTCAATAAGAAGACCAAATTCCTTCATTTTTTGAGAGCCTGAAAAAGAAGTTACAATATTTTAAATCAAAACGAACTACCCTGAAATCTTGGGTCTCTAAAGAATTAATATAAATGTTTACACCTTTTAAATACATAGTTTGTTTTATCTTGCCTTTTTACAACTTTTTAGATTTTTACGCGTTTTTATTTTTTAATTTATTTTTTTACGCGTTCTTATTTTTTAATGGTTTTTATATGTTTTAATTTTTGTACTCTGTTTCAGGCGCCGTGTTACAATTTATTTTAAATCTTAACTGTTGCAAATTATTTTTTTTTTATCTTTACTGCGTATTTTCGTCTTTAAACTTTTAAACTCCTGGTGTGTTTTTAGAGGATTCGGTGTTTTTTTTTACTTTTTAAACCTTTCCTTTTGCAAATGGTCTTTCAATTTTTTTAAAAATACGACTTTTAGAATCATAGTGTGATTTAATGTTTTTGCGATTATATGTTTTCGTTTTTAATTATATATGCGTTTGCAAAATTTTTATGATTTTGTGTATTCTCTGTGTTCAACTTTTTATTTTCTAGTGCCTTTTTTATTTACTCGTTGTGGATTTTGCTCTTTGTGTGTTTGTTGTTTATAGCACTCTGTAGATGGAGTTTTATCTGTAGTGTGCTTTTCTTTAAATAAATAAATAAATATAACTTTAGCCCGCCCGGTTCTAACTTGCGTGCATAAAACGAAGGCGGCAAACGCATAGGGCGGTCACGGACACCCTCATCAAAAAGCAGGTTTCGCGCGGGCATAGTGCTTTCCCATCGAATGTCCGTAACTTGCTTCAACTTTACAGCATGTGTCGGAGATGTGGAGAAAGTAATAACGAAAACTCAGATAGTGGTGTGCAGGGGCGGATCGTGCATAGGGACTGAGGTACTGCAGTACCCCGAATTTTTTCTATTGTGTAAATTTATTTTATTTCGCATTTATTATCTAAATCTATAAACAATCTAACGCAAATTTGCATTAAACGATTTCGATCTTCAAATAAGCCGCTAGGAAAAACTGAGGCGGAAAACTAAGTTCCTTATCTTAATTTTTCACTACCCGAAGATGATGCGCAAAGGAGAAAGTAACTTAAAGGAGAACTGAGGACCCTTCCAAGAACGAATTCCTTCTGCGCGCATGCGTAGTTACAGAGCGCAGACTTTCCCTTCCTTTCCCTGCTACGTTTTTAAGCTGAAGGGGTACTGTCGAGTTCGGCAGCACCAGTTGAGCTAGGAAAAAAAGTTTCAAACATTTTTCCACAGAGGAAAATTTTTTCGTGAGCTAAAACTTTGAAAAACAGTAAAAATAATGAAGGAAAAATAATGATAAACAAAAATATAATTGAGAAATCTTTTTCATAGTAATTAAATTTGAATGAAACTTATCTTAATCCAAAGGATATTAATTATAAATTAATAAATAAGTTAATTTTTAGTTATAAATGGTGGTGAAATACATATGAGAAATTTCCCGGATTACAAGTATTTTCAAAATTTCGAGTTAGAATTTTTTTATTAAAATTAATTTGTTAAAATACTTATCTGTTAGATGAGAAAAATGTTATAAACCTATTCTTTAAATATAAAACTACTCAAAGTTAATGAAAAAAAGACGAAAAATGTAAGTGGTACAAATATACACCTTGAGCAGTGAAGGTTTAAAAGTTACCTCACCCCCCAAGATTACATAATACGAGCAGCCACTGGTGGAGTAGCAAGGGGATACTCAAGTCCCGAGCGATGGGATGGTAAATGTTTAGTGTTTTTAAAGCTTTAAAAAGTGTTATTGTTTCTTTTTTCTTCCTCAAATTCGTAAAAATAACCGAGGTTTTTCTGAATTTCAGTGAATTATTCAGATAATTCTATTTGGTTGTATTTAGTTTAATTTAAGTAAATTTAGTTATATTTTAAGTAAATCTCGAAGAGCGAAGAAGCAAAAGATTTTAACATTTTTACAATCCTATTGACTTCTCGAATTTTCTTAAACTGGTTTCCTAAAGCTTTTCTTTACAAATAAACAAAATAAGAAAAACACATAAGCCCTTCCGGGCAAGTCCGAAGAGGGCGTAGCATCCCTTTTTATTCTGTGCTAGCCGCCTACGGCGACCAGCTTGTTCTCCAATATTGTATTAATAGTAATAAGGCAATTAAGGCTGACATTTTTAACATTTCTATTTTTGTAAGCTGAAAGCAATAATTTCAATAAGGACAAAGAAATGAATTTAAAAACACAAACAATGAACAAGTTAATTCGTATGACTGAATTTAAAGTGTTTATAGACAAAACGATAATGTACAGGATGTTTCTGCATGTCATGAACTTTAAGTTAATCCCTTATATTTAACTGTTAAGAAATGATAAGTAAAAAGATTCTTTAAAAAATTGAAAAGATTTTAATTTGTAATGAAATATTTGAAGTACAATAATTAGATTTCTCAGCTAAAAATAATTTATATATATTTAATCTAATTTAAACTCAAAATAATTAAATAAAGTTTTTTCTTTTAAAAAAAGAGAATTGACTACAATTTATGAAACGCAAAACTAAATTCATGATAACCATTTAAATCTAGTAAAAAAAATAACCATTTATAAATAAAAAAAATATTGAATTGAAATGCTTGAAAAAAAATATTGAATAATAATTCAGTGCATAACAAAACAACAAATGCACACTAAGAAATTGACTATCTGTAAACTATAAAAACACAAATTGTCAAATAAGAGCTAAAAATAGCAAATAATAAAAAATGAACTAAAACAGGCATACGTTTGGATAATAATTATTCTCTCTGCGGAGCAAAGTAAAATATAAAAACACATATCACCATTCAACAGTGTACAGCCAAGATTAATAATTAGTTAAAGCCAATGACTACAATGAATTAAAAAAATTACTATTCTAAAGCTATGCATTAGGCTTAATTAGTCGCCGATAATAACATTGTATCTCCGGCAGGGGCCATCATCTGCATTTCATGGAAATAATTCAGTCTTTTATTTACTAATAGGTTTGTCCATTCTAAATAAAAATGTGCATTTCGAGTGGATAGAAAAATTTTGAAAAATTTGAGAAGCATTTAGATGAGGAGAGAATTTTAAAACTCAAAAGAAATGTTTCAAAAATACTTAGAATATAGTATAAAATAAAATAAGCAAAAGGTAAAAGAGAGTATTGGAAAATTTAAATCTAATTTTTCCTTTTAGGTATGCAAAAAAGAGAGAGAGAGAAGCTGACGAAGTTTTTGTTGACACAAACGAAGGCAAAATTCAGGCTAGATTCGAACTCGTTGTAGTATGTTGGAGGAACATGTCTTACCAACTGCGCTATCGGGGCCTTGTCAGGGAATGTTTGAAGCAGTTGTCATGGAGTGTAGGGGAAAAAAGGGGGCAAAGAATGCTGAGAAAAGAGGAATTATTTATATAAAATTAAGTTCAATACCTGGGGCGCTTACGATTTACATGAAATCATTTTTAAAATTAGGGAGATTTTTAAAGAATTTTCTGGCTAATTTTAGAAAAAAACTCTTTTAAAATAATCTCCTAAGGCTAGGGAACTTAAGCGTATTTTTCAGATCAACGTTAAAAATGTGGAAAGCTTCACGATTTTACACGTCATCATTGCGCAGGGGGATGCTAATCTTCTCTGTATCGTTCCAATTTTCTTATACGTACTGCCGAAGCGATTACACCGATAATAATTTTGTCCTGAAGATCCGTGAGAGCATGACGTTGTCAAACAGCTACTGTGCTCCGCCTATACTCTACGTCAATCTCTACTCTCGAACCATCGACCATAACCTTTTGATTACTTTAAAAATTTATAAAAAAATAGATAAAATTTTGTACAATAATTAAACTGATATCATAGGAAAGATAATTTTTTGCACTTTACAATGACGTAATTTTTTCGCCCATCAGTTCATTCAGAAGTTATTGGCAGAAAACGGGGAAATTTCGTTTCTTTTAAATAATTGAAATTTAAAACAACGGCTCCGAGGTGCACATCTTCAGCATCCAAAGTATATCTTTGCCAAATTTCGTACCTCTACGTTCTTAGGTCTGTTCTGTAGAGCGCCAACAAACCCCACACAGATACACACACACATTCATCTTTCGGAGTATCAAACCCAAATGTGTGAAATAGAGAATTCCCTCAAGCCTTTTTTCACATTTATGTGTTTGGGGTGGGAGGTATTAGATAATGGTTTCATCGTTGTGGAAATGGTAAAGCAATGACTTAACGTAACAGTACTATGAAATGAGGCAAATATATAGATATACTATTGCACAGAATGGCCTCAAAGATTATTGGATGGATTTTTGCTATTTCCGAGGGTCGTAAAAAATTATTGGAAAGAGAGTGTCATTCTTGTTTCGAGTCAGCAGGGGTGAATGGGACAGCTTGGGTTATAAATAAATAAATCACCCTGAAAAAAAGAGGGAAAAAATTACTATGCTTTGCCCATTCTTTGCCCTTTTACCCATTCTACCCACTGTTTTAGGGAAAGTGAGTCGGAAAAATAAATGTATTATATTAGCCATTCATTCCATAAATCTGGCTGAAAGTCAAGAATGTTTCTCATAAAGTCTAAGAAAAAAACAGATATGAATAAAGAACGGAGAATTTCTGGTAATTAATTAGCATTAGCCAAAAAAAATTTCTTTCCTTCCGAGGAAATGGAATTTTAGCACCAGTAGAAATAGTGAGAAGAATGGAAAAAAGATTTAGATTTCTATGCTGATTACGCAGCGAAAAGATGAGAGAGCACTTGTTGAGAAAAGAAAGTCCAAAAATTCACCGATGTTGTCAAAAATAGCCATATTTTTGGAAATATGTTTGTTTGTCAAGAGTGATAAGCTGTTTATTTCTTAAAGGCTTGGCACACCGGATCGAATTCCGTTCTCCCTCAGAAACTTCCAGATCGGCCTTTAGTTGGACTTTTTTTTTGGGGGCAGAGGGTACAGGGAGAAGGGGTGCTTTCTTTTTTTTTCTATTACAGATGAAGCATAATTCCTGATAATTAATGTGATTCCGAATGTTCAGAATACTAGAGTTGTAAATTGAATATTGACAACTATATATTTACACCGGATACAGCAAAGGTATTAGCTGGGACTGGGAATTTCTGTTCACGGATTTAATCCCCCGTGATTATAATTTGTCTCGAAGAAAGAAGGAATCACTTTGAGGCATTCGCTATCGAACAGTTATAGGTGTCCTTAAAAGGACAGACCGTTCCATCCGAAACTTCAACAGAAATGGAACTGTTTCACGCATTTTACGACTTTCACATGGCTGGATACAAGTTGTACACAATGCTGGCGACTACATCGAAGGACTATGAATATTTCAAGAGGACAGACAGTTCCATCCGAACCTTCAGTAGAAATGGAACTGTTTCACGCATTTTACGACTTCCACATGGCTGGATACACGTTGTACACAACGCTGGTGACTACATCGAAGGACTATGAATGTTTCAAGCTAATTCCAGTGTTGTATCGACTGTAATTATATTGTTGCCATTTCCAAACCTCATATATTTCATAAACTTCGTTCATTATTTCTTGGTAAGTAGAACACTTCAGCTCTGAGACTGAAGTAAACAGAAAATAAATTAAAACTTTTTTTGGATTCAACTGTAAGATTTACCATTTTTAAGATAATTTTTAAGAATTAAAAAATGTTTTTCGCTAGACAGTTTTCAGGCATTTTTAAGGAAACTTCTTCCTCGCAAAACAGTAATAATAATAATAAATGTTAAAAAAATAAATGGATCGTTTTTCTGAGCATTTAAACTCTCTTCTTCCACAAATGATAGCAGCTTAACCCACATACGGATCTAATGAAGCATCTTCTCTTTCTGATAAAGTCCTTTGGATGTAGATAATTCCACATTTAGGAAATTCATCGTAACTTTATTTTTTTTAAAAATTAACTCAGGAAAGCTGGGCAGAGATTCAAAACATCAAAACTTAAAACTTGAACTTTCTAGAAAGTATAATCTCTATAAACGTCTTACTGAAATTACAGAGCGGCTTAGAGTTAGCTGAATCCTTTACATCTACAGTAAGATAGAAATGAATTTATGATAAGTAATTAGGAAGCTTTCAAATTAGTAAATTCTTCATTTTAAGTGTGTATATCAAATTTTACTTTTGCTTGTTGCTTAGTGTTAGCTGAATCCTTTGCACCTACAGTAAGATAGAAATGAGTTTATGACAAATAATTAGGAAGTCATCAAATTTGTAAATTCTTCATTTTAGGTGTGTATATCAAATTTTACTTTTGCTTGTTCCGGCAATTTTAAAAGGTTATGCCAAGATAAATTCGCTTGAAACCAAAAGTCTCTATTTCTCTTAGTGATGATTAAAATGATTTTAAAATTGTGATGGTCAAGAAAAAAATAAGGAAACTACATTTATTGGAAAAATAAATAAATAAACCCTATTCGGATGCCAACTGTATCACTCGAGATTCTTGTAAATCGCATTGTTGTTATTTAGTAATTTCCTTAAACAATTAAAACCAATTATCCAGGACAAATTGTATGGAAACGAACAAAAAGAAAAATCCAGAATTTCAGGGTGGAAAAGTCATACAAAATCTGAGATTTTCTATCATGTCATTAATAGCTAGTGATAAATATCACATCAGGAAAAAAGATATATCATAAGAGTGAATTCTTAGGTTTTCAGTTAGTGTATCCCAAACTAGATGGAGATAGGTGCGCACACCTATAAACAAAGCTTACTTTTGTTAGAGTCGGTCATTCCATAACAAAGATAGGTAAGATTTTTAAGCCTTTTTTAAGGCTATGTTAAAAAGATTATTTTGAATTTTTCTTTTTGGATAAATGTTTTTCTTCCTTGTTTTGCTTCCAATTTTATCCGGAATAGGTTCAGGCCACAGAGGAAAATTATTTGACCTTAAAGTCGTTTTTCCCCACAGAAAACCTATTCTAATTTTGAATCTGGATGGATGGTGGACTTTGAAGAAATCATCCATTCGATTTTTCTTCTTCCTCTTTCTTTTTCATTCGTTTATTGTTTATCTTATTGTATTTTAAACTCTATCACAGTTTTAATTTTCTTTACTTTGTTTCAATATCTTTATTTTCGCAATTTTTCTTGGATGCTGCTGCATTTGCTTCTATTATTGTTCTTTTGTCTTTATTAGATATTTTTTCTATAAACCAATTTTCATAAGAGTGACGACATTTAATGACTAATTCAATTAAGTTTCGTAAGTTACAAAGAAATTTTTGTTCACTTATGAACAAATTTTATTTTTGACTTTCAACTTATACAATTTATTTACGCTAGAAGCAAATTATAAGGAATCTTACCAAATATAATAGGAAGATATTCTTTATAAGTGATATGTTGGTATTCAGCTATCGTTATTTTCCTACTTTCTTGATACAAGGTTTCATCATCCCACTTTGGATTTATCTGACTCAGTTCCGAGGCAAGACGATTGTGTTCTCGAAGCCATATCGTTTGTATTGTCATCAGTGGCATAACCAAATTAACACGGGCGTCACCTGAAAACACAATTTCGAAACTTTTTTATACGTAATCCATAAATGGTACACGGATATTATATCAATCAGACACTTCAATCATAACTAAATCAAAGTTAATTCATGCATTTAAACTGTATAATAAAAAACCAAAAGGAAAATTTACAAGAATTCTTACCAGAAAGGAAACAACTGTAATTAGCTTGCTTGGAGTAACAAGAACTTCCAGAATCTTTTAATTCAGGCATAAGAGTAGTATCATGAACAGTGGAATGGCGCATCAACCCTGTAAAGTAAAATATAATTGTTCAGATTATCATATCTTAATTTCGGAATACAAGTTCGAATGGTGCATTGGCAATGATGCCAGCCTCATAT